>CM039679.1:225590151-225762651 GCA_022537955.1 Schmidtea mediterranea | reverse complement strand
ATTATTTTTTTTTTTTTATAAAAATCACCTATTAAATAACGATACTTAACCAACTTAACCCCTTAAAAATATCAACAAATCTGTTCTTAATCGATTAGTTCCCCTTAAAAGATCATAAATTCTCTTCTTAGCCAATTGTTTCCCCCTAAAATAAAATTTACTCTCAACCAATCATTTCTCTTTAAACGACAATATTCCAAACTATATTCAATATTTTTCATAAAATCACCGACATATCGATATTCAACTGAATAAATTTCTTGAAATCCCCTTAAAATAAAATTCCTCTCTTGACCAATCAAATTACCTTAAGATTATCATAAATTCTCCTCTTAACCAATCATTTCTCTTTAAATGACAATAACCCCACCTATATTCATTATTTTCATAAAAATCACCGACTTATATCGATATTCAACCGAATAAATTTCTTGAAATCGCCTTACAATAGAATTCATCTCATGACCAATCATTTCTCCTTAAAAGATCATAAATTCTCTTCTTAACAAATCATTTCTCTTTAATTGACAATATTTCCACTCTCTCAAAAGATTTACACACATATTGATATCTATCTGAACAAATCCCCTAATGATATTATAAATTCCTCATCTATATTTTCCATTTAGAAAATATTTACCCTTTGAACACAGATATTCAACCAACTCAACCCCTTAAAAATGACAACAAACTTGTTCTTAATCGATTATTTCCTTAAAATATCATAAAATTTACTCTTAACCAATCATTTTCATTGAAATGACAATTTTCCTCACTGCACCAACAATATACATATTTTTAAAAAACCTACAAGGTAAAATTTCTTTAGAAATCTATGTTTAACCGACTCTACTCCTTAAAAATTCATCATTCGAATCATATTTACTATATGTATTCAACCAATCAAATTCCCTTAAAATTATCATAAAAATTTGAATTTTACCAATAAAAATAAATTTTCTTTAAAGTATTACAAAATTGTTATCATCATTTTCCATCGAAAATCACCACAATTTTGTTCTGGCAACAATTTCAAGCAATTAAAAAATTCATCAAAAATGACTTAAATCGAATAAAATCTATGTTTTCCACATAAATTAAATTATTGTAAAATCACAAAATATATATCATATTGCTCATTAAAATTAATCAGTAAATCAAGTATAAATTCAATAAAAAATTACCAGTCAACCATTAGAGATAATTCAATGATTTCCATAACTATACTGATAACCACACTGAGCATCCCCTTAAAAATCTCTAAATTATACTACTTTTGTGATTGATATCCATGAAATCAATATTAGATTTGAAAATGAAAGTAATTATTGACCCCTTTATTTACACTGTAAAATCAATTAAAATTTTAGGTTTCACTAAAATATTTTTAAAAATTAACTGATTTAATCAACTATTTAAATAGAACATAAAATTATAATTAAAATATCATTTACTATTCAAAATCTATCAGTCAAATTGGATTCTAATTGGTAAATAATTATCTTAAATAGATGTTTCATAAACATTTTGATCCTAAATTTATTTATTTATTTTTATTTAAAATAATCCTAAAATCAAGTCTAATCTAATAAATTAGGAAGAAATTAATTGTTTCTAAAATTATAGATTTACCCTAATTTCTTCAATAATTTCATTAAAAACATAATCAAACCTTAAATCCATTAAAATTCAAAAGAAAACCATAAAATTCACAAAGATGATTAAAATTTACTAAAATAAATACCTCGTAAAACTAGATATTACTTAAATTATAATAAAATTTCCCTAAAAGCTCTAATTGATTTACATAGTCTAAAATTATTTTATTTTTGTCGAGTACAACCTAATCTATTGAAAGATGTAATTTATTTAGTTAAATTTTCATTGAAAATAACAAGTCAACAAATGGAATTTTAATTAATACAGATTATATTCTATAAAGAAATTTTTCAGTGAAGAAGTAATATTGGTGAGATAGTACATTAAGTGACTAAAATCGTTGAAATTACTGAAAACAGTGGGATAGCTAAAGATATCTACTAAATAGATGAAATATCAATTGATATCTTAATAACTTACAAGGGTAATATACTTTGAATGGGGAAAATATACATCGAAGAGAAAAATATTCGTTGAAGAGGAAAAAACATTCATTGAATAAGGAAAACATTAATTGAAGAGAGAAAATATTCATTAAAGAGGAAAGCAATCATTAAAGGGAGAAAATATGAATTGAAGCTAACAAATATTCAGTGAATCGAGAATTGCTTATAATAAATTAGTCGGTAAAATTTCTCAATGATGAGATGAAATATCAATTAAATATTGTGAAATACTTGAAATAAATGGTCTGAATTATTCAATGATCAACAAATATACATAAAAGATGAAAATATTTACTGAAAATCAATTGTACTTTAAGAGTGTATTAATTACTATTATATTAAATTAAAACTTTTTAACAATTGAGTAGATTTCATCGGTTAATTATATTTAAATAGGGATATATATTTTTGATGGATACTTATGCGCGGAAGAACAGTTATTAAAAACAATAACCGTGCGCGAATACTAATTCGGCGAATATACATCAAATACTGAGATATTAGAAATCAAATCTAAGTCTCTTACAATAGTAAATTCAAAACACATTGAATAATATATTTTGAATGAACATTATGGATATCTATTGCTTTTAAGAATTATTATCTAAATGTTATTAATGTCGATAAAACTTATATTTAAATACTTTTTTATATGTAACTATTGACAATATATTATTTTCAATTCTAAATTTATTCTATTATTTGAAATTATATTCGAAATTTGGTTAAAATAATTTTTTATTGATTAGTAAATAGAATATTTGATTTAGTTTTATACTCAAATAAAACTTTTTGACAAATTAAAAATATTTTGAATAATCTCTTTATAAATTGATGGTTATAAATAAATATTATCCAAATGTAAAATTAATTTAAAAATTTTATTCAATTGTAACTATTGACAAAATATTAATTTAAATTCAAAAATAATAAGAACATCAAAAATGATTGTTATTTCTAAAAGTAAATTTATAACATTTTATAAAAAGCAATAATTAATATAAAACATACATCAATTTTCTGAATTTATTTAATATTACAAAATACTAAATGTTTCTTATAATCATAATACCAAATTATTCATCTATTCATTGTATTGTTTACTATATTCCATTATTTGTTAGACTTTCTACTACATTATTCCTACTTGTTATATTGTATCAGATCCACCCATATTTATAGTATTAAATTTGCCGCATTTGTTGAATATTCGTAGGATTTGTATATATTCTATATACATAAGATATATATATGAATATTAAATTTGCCAGATTTATTGAATATTCGTTGGATTGGTGAATTCGCCGGATTTGTATATATTCGCTGGATTTGTATATATATTCTATATATATAAGATATATATATATATGAATATTAAATTTGTCAGATTTATTGTATATTCGCCGAATTAGTATTCGCGCACGGTTATTGTTTTTAATAACTGTTCTTCCGCGCATAAGTATCCATCAAAAATATATATCCCTATTTAAATATAATTAACCGATGAAATCTACTCAATTGTTAAAAAGTTTTAATTTAATATAATAGTAATTAATACACTCTTAAAGTACAATTGATTTTCAGTAAATATTTTCATCTTTTATGTATATTTGTTGATCATTGAATAATTCAGACCATTTATTTCAAGTATTTCACAATATTTAATTGATATTTCATCTCATCATTGAGAAATTTTACTGACTAATTTATTATAAGCAATTCTCGATTCACTGAATATTTGTTAGCTTCAATTCATATTTTCTCCCTTTAATGATTGCTTTCCTCTTTAATGAATATTTTCTCTCTTCAATTAATGTTTTCCTTATTCAATGAATGTTTTTTCCTCTTCAACGAATATTTTTCTCTTCGATGTATATTTTCCCCATTCAAAGTATATTACCCTTGTAAGTTATTAAGATATCAATTGATATTTCATCTATTTAGTAGATATCTTTAGCTATCCCACTGTTTTCAGTAATTTCAACGATTTTAGTCACTTAATGTACTATCTCACCAATATTACTTCTTCACTGAAAATTTTCTTTATAGAATATAATCTGTATTAATTAAAATTCCATTTGTTGACTTGTTATTTTCAATGAAAATTTAACTAAATAAATTACATCTTTCAATAGATTAGGTTGTACTCGACAAAAATAAAATAATTTTAGACTATGTAAATCAATTAGAGCTTTTAGGGAAATTTTATTATAATTTAAGTAATATCTAGTTTTACGAGGTATTTATTTTAGTAAATTTTAATCATCTTTGTGAATTTTATGGTTTTCTTTTGAATTTTAATGGATTTAAGGTTTGATTATGTTTTTAATGAAATTATTGAAGAAATTAGGGTAAATCTATAATTTTAGAAACAATTAATTTCTTCCTAATTTATTAGATTAGACTTGATTTTAGGATTATTTTAAATAAAAATAAATAAATAAATTTAGGATCAAAATGTTTATGAAACATCTATTTAAGATAATTATTTACCAATTAGAATCCAATTTGACTGATAGATTTTGAATAGTAAATGATATTTTAATTATAATTTTATGTTCTATTTAAATAGTTGATTAAATCAGTTAATTTTTAAAAATATTTTAGTGAAACCTAAAATTTTAATTGATTTTACAGTGTAAATAAAGGGGTCAATAATTACTTTCATTTTCAAATCTAATATTGATTTCATGGATATCAATCACAAAAGTAGTATAATTTAGAGATTTTTAAGGGGATGCTCAGTGTGGTTATCAGTATAGTTATGGAAATCATTGAATTATCTCTAATGGTTGACTGGTAATTTTTTATTGAATTTATACTTGATTTACTGATTAATTTTAATGAGCAATATGATATATATTTTGTGATTTTACAATAATTTAATTTATGTGGAAAACATAGATTTTATTCGATTTAAGTCATTTTTGATGAATTTTTTAATTGCTTGAAATTGTTGCCAGAACAAAATTGTGGTGATTTTCGATGGAAAATGATGATAACAATTTTGTAATACTTTAAAGAAAATTTATTTTTATTGGTAAAATTCAAATTTTTATGATAATTTTAAGGGAATTTGATTGGTTGAATACATATAGTAAATATGATTCGAATGATGAATTTTTAAGGAGTAGAGTCGGTTAAACATAGATTTCTAAAGAAATTTTACCTTGTAGGTTTTTTAAAAATATGTATATTGTTGGTGCAGTGAGGAAAATTGTCATTTCAATGAAAATGATTGGTTAAGAGTAAATTTTATGATATTTTAAGGAAATAATCGATTAAGAACAAGTTTGTTGTCATTTTTAAGGGGTTGAGTTGGTTGAATATCTGTGTTCAAAGGGTAAATATTTTCTAAATGGAAAATATAGATGAGGAATTTATAATATCATTAGGGGATTTGTTCAGATAGATATCAATATGTGTGTAAATCTTTTGAGAGAGTGGAAATATTGTCAATTAAAGAGAAATGATTTGTTAAGAAGAGAATTTATGATCTTTTAAGGAGAAATGATTGGTCATGAGATGAATTCTATTGTAAGGCGATTTCAAGAAATTTATTCGGTTGAATATCGATATAAGTCGGTGATTTTTATGAAAATAATGAATATAGGTGGGGTTATTGTCATTTAAAGAGAAATGATTGGTTAAGAGGAGAATTTATGATAATCTTAAGGTAATTTGATTGGTCAAGAGAGGAATTTTATTTTAAGGGGATTTCAAGAAATTTATTCAGTTGAATATCGATATGTCGGTGATTTTTATGAAAAATATTGAATATAGTTTGGAATATTGTCGTTTAAAGAGAAATGATTGGTTGAGAGTAAATTTTATTTTAGGGGGAAACAATTGGCTAAGAAGAGAATTTATGATCTTTTAAGGGGAACTAATCGATTAAGAACAGATTTGTTGATATTTTTAAGGGGTTAAGTTGGTTAAGTATCGTTATTTAATAGGTGATTTTTATAAAAAAAAAAAAATAATGAATATGGTAAAGTAGGAGAAAGTGTTATTTGATGGTAAAAGATTGGTCAAGAGATGAATTTATTTTAAGGGGATTTCAAGAAATTTATTCGGTTGAATATCGATATAAGTCGTTGATTTTTATGAAAATAATGAATATAGCTGGGATTATTGTCATTTAAAGAGAAATGATTGGTTGAGAGTAAATTTTATATTATTTTAGGGGAAAACGATAGGTCAAGAGGGGGAATCTTACTTTTAGGGTGATTTATTCGGTTGGATATCAATGTCAAAAGATGGATACTTAGTGAAATCGATACATTTTCATTGACTTAAGGGTTATCAAAATATAACAATAAGATTTTGGTTAATTTTAATGATATTATTGGAATCTGAATAAAATATACGATACGTGTTCAGTTCTAAGAAATTTTTCGATTCATGCATTCAAGTATTTATTTGATTTTATTATTATATTTGTAATTTAATTAAAAACTAAAATTGATTAGTATTTAAAAAATTTATGTTACCCATTACTTATGTTGTTATTGACAATTTTCTGAATAATTTAAATATTTACGATTATTTCCAGGAATGAAGAGAAATTGTACGATTAAAAACTATGAACTGTTGATAAAATACATTAATTTTTATTCAACAAGTACCTAGAACAATTACCTAACAATCTTAAAATTTTTGAAAATCTAACAAATTTTTTCAATTATTTTACAACTTAGTTAATTTAATTAACTGATAAGTACTAGTTTCTTTACGATTTGCTACTGTGTTGAAACTTTTTTTTTTTTTAAAAATTCTTATTCAAAGTACTAACAAATTTTATTAAAGATCTATCAAGACTTGTCAAAAACTTTGGTAATTTTAATAAGTATTACTCAATAACTACTATTTTCTTACCAATTTGCTGAAGGTCTTATTTTAAGGTCTCAAATTTAACAACTTTCTCACAACTTTAATCAAATTCTAATCCCATGATAATCATAAATTACGTGTATTTTCTTAAAAAATGTCCATAGTTTTTCTTATATCGGTAAAACAAACACCTATATTTCAATCAAAAAACACGTGTGTATCATAAATTATTTACATTTTTCTTAACAATCTCAAACGTTACATAAATATTGAACTATTTTTATCATTTAACATATACACATTATTACCATAAAATAAATATTTCATAAATTGTTGAAAAATAACACATATTTTCATTAAAGTTTTTCCATAAACACTGTAACATATCGATGGTTTAACACACACATTTGAGCCATAATTAGTTTTGATATTTATTTGCACATATTTTCTTAAAAATATAGAATTTTTCTTTAACTTTTTACAAACATTTACAATTGTTCTATCCCTGTATACTATGAACCACAATTGAACAAACTTTTTCTATTCAATATTAATTTTATATACTTTGTTGAAAATTTATCTAAAATAATAATGAAAATTATAATTAATAAAAACTTGTAATATTAATAATAATAATAATAAAAATAATAATAATAATAATAAAATACTAATAGAATAAAAATTAAAGAACATTAAAACACTACTTATAAAAAATAAGTAGTATATTAAAATTAAAAATGTTTAAAAATACTATGACATTGACCTACTTTTAAATGACCTTGAAATAATATTATGACTCATCCAATAACCTTGAAAATAATAATAATAAATATTAAAACATTACTTATAAAAATAAGTAGTAAATTTATATTTAAAAATGACTAAAAATATTATGACTTTGAGAAAATTATAATAATAATAAAATTAAAATTAAAAAACATTAAAACATTACTTATAAAAATAAGTAGTAAATTTATATAAAAATGTTTAAAAATACTAAGACCTTGTGAAATTTTAAATGACCTTGACATACTTTAAAATGACCTTGAAATAATATTATGACTCATCCAATAAGATTGAAAATAATATTAATAATAATAATAATAAAAATTAAAACATTACTTATAAAAATAAGTAGTAAATTTATATTTAAAAATGACTAAAAATATAATGACTTTGAGAAAATTATAATAATAATAAAATTAAAATTAAAAAACATTAAAACCTTACTTATAAAAATAAGTAGTAAATTTATATAAAAATGTTTATAAGTAATTTTTTATAAGTAATAATAGAATAATAAAAAGTAATAATAATATTAATAATAATATTAATAATAATAATAAAAATAGTAATTATAATAAAAATAATAATAAAATAAATTTACAAAATAAATACTACTTATAAAAATAAGTAGTAAATTAAAATTTAAAAATGTTTAAAAATAATATGACCTTGAGAAATTTTGAATGACCTTGAAAAATTATGATGAGTCATCCAATAACCTTGACAATAATAATAAAAATAATTATAATAATAATAATAATAATAATAGTAATAATAATAATAATAATAATAATAATATTAATAGTAATAATAATAATAATAATAATAATAACAATAATAATATTTATAAAAAATAATAATAAAATAGAATAAAATTTACAAATTTATAAGTAATAATAATATTAATAATAATAATATTATTAAAAGTTTTAAAAGTATTAATAATAATAATAATATTAATAAATTTTATAAATAATAAGTATATTAATAATAATAATAATAATAATAATAATATTAATAAAAGTTTTTAAAAGTATTAATAATAATAATTAAAGTTTTTATAAGTAATAATAAAATTTTTATAAGTAATAATAGAATAATAATAATAATAATATTATTAATAATAATAATATTATAAAAAGTTTATAAGTATTAATAAATTTTTATAAGTAATAATAATATTAATAATAATAATAATAATAATAATAGCAATAATAATAAAAATAAAAATAATAGTAATAATAGAATAATAAAAAGTAATAATAATATTTTTAATAATTATAATAATTATAATAAAACAATTTACAAAATATATACTTCTTATTTTTATAAGTAGTAAATTAAAATTTAAAAATGTTAAAAAAATAAAATGACCTTGAGAAATTTTGAATGACCTTGAAAAATTTTGATGACTCATCCAATGACCTTGACCTACTTTTGAATGACCTTGAAAAATTATGATGAGTCATCCAATGACCTTGACAATAATAATAATAATAATAATAATAATAATAATAATAATAATAATAATAAAATAAAAATTTTAATATTAATAATAATAATTAAAGTTTTTATAAGTATTAATAAATTTTTATAAGTAATAATATAATAATAAAAAGTAATAATATTATTAATAATAATATTAATAATAATAATAATGAAATTTTTAATAATAATAATAATAATAATAATAATAATAATAATAATAATAATAATAAAATATTGATATTAATAATAATAATAATAAAATAACTTCACAAAATATATACTACTTAGTAAATAAATATTTAAAAATGTTTAAAAATAATATGACCTTGAAAAATTTTGAATGACCTTGACCTACTTTTGAATGACCTTGACCTACTTTTCAATGACCTTGAAAAATTATGATGAGTCATCCAATAACCTTGACAATAATAATAAAAATAATAATAATAATAATAATAATAATATTAATAGTAATAATAATAATAATAATAATAATAAAAAAATATTAATAATAATAATAATAAAAAAAAAATTTACAACATATATACTACATTTAAAAATAAGTAGTAAATTAAAATTTAAAAATGTTTAAAAATAATATGACCTTGAGAAATTTTGAATGACCTTGACCTACTTTTGAATGACCTTGACCTACTTTTCAATAACCTTGAAAAATTTTGATGACCTTGAAAGTGTTTGATGAGTCATCCAATGACCTTGAATGAGTCATGGTCTTTGTTTCAATGACCTTGAAAGTGTTTGATGAGTCATCCAATGACCTTGAATGAGTCATGGTCTTTGTTTCAATGACCTTGAATGAGTCATTGTCTTTGTCTTAAAATTATTTTTTTTGCACTTTTAGACTTAGAAAAAAAAATTTTTTACCCCCCCCCCCTGGGGGGGTTGATCCAGCGGTGACATGATCTAGCGGTGACACATCCCACTACTAATAATAATCAAAAGAAAAATTTACTTTTATGTTTCGAATAGTAACTGAGATGCAAAAAGTAAATTATTGCGTTCAAAGGTTTTCTAATAGTATTCAAATGTAACTAGAGTACTTTAAAATAATAAAAAAATGTACTGAAATTTGTCTACCCAGTACTAGCTTATATACCGCAATTTTTCGTGTATGAGTTTTGATACAGTAAAACAAGGAATTTTCGAGAATATTCTTAAAATATAATTTTTAATATAATTTTTTTTAATATAATTTTTTTTTAATTTTTAAAATTAAATTTTAACATTTTTGCATATATAAATTTTATTTAATTTTTATTATTTTATTTTTCTTTCGATTTTACATTTTTTCCTTTTAAATTTAGGTTTCCCGCTCAAAAACACAGGCATTATCGTGCTGGTTAAATAAATATGGGCTTAATCAGTTTTTGCCCAACACTATGTTGTGTTTATGATTTATTGATTTGATATTTCAATAGAGTTATCTAGCTAAAACCATAAGTTGTTTCACTTCAGTCGCGTATAGGTTCTAGGTACTTACTTTGTTTTGATTATTCCTGGGCAAAACCGAATAGAGCACCTAATATTAAATAAAAGCAGTTTCAATAAATATGACAATTTTACGAATTATGAAAATTCTCTATAGTAACATATTTTGAATGAAATTTAAGGAACATTTCATTTTCATTGAGTGATTCTAATTCAATTGTGTCAATTAAGAATGGGTTTAACATTGCATTTGTTTTAATGAATAGGAAATTCGACACTCAAACATTGCACTAAGATGACTAAAAATCAAGCACATGCTAAAATCAAGAAAAATACAAAAATAAAGCAAAAGAAAGCTGGGTCAAGACATCAAATATAACGTAGCAGTAAAACCCAGCGAAAAGTTAACTCAATTTTAAATAAAGAACACTAAATAATAACTAAGCGTTTTGCGAAAATATAAAAAAACTCGCATGTTTCGTCCAAAATTAATTTAAAATTGGTGGTGTTTGACTGAAATCTGACAAAATTTTAAAAATTCAAAATGGTGATTGATTGACCATCACCTTGATTCTATTGAGAGGGTAATTACGCAATAAGCTCAAAGTGTACTACTGATGTGAAATGAATTATTCTCCTGTTACCTGGTATTTGTGATCAGTTCACGCTATAAGTCTTGTAACAATATCACGTCAAATAAGTTTCATAATTATTTCACGTTCATTAGGTTTTCGTACTTGCTCTACATTAACTCAGTTTTTTAACTGCATTAATATTAAAATGGCTAAAAACATTTCGTAATAAATAAAGTTTTGGTAGTGGTTTCACATTAAATAGGTATTTTTAAAGTGCATGGGTAAAAACTGTTTTATCTGAAATTATTTGGAACATGTGATATATGAGGCATTGTTGATATGGTCATTGGATCCAAAGATTAATTTGCAAAGTGTTATGACTAGGAATTTTTTGAATGTTTTTAAATGGTTTGAGTATGCAACAAAGTGATGTTTCTTTATTGTTTAAACATTTTTTTAAATTTTAATATTATTTGTAATTTGTCAAATTTAAATTTACAAATTAAAATTTTTATAATTGTTTCATTATCTTAATTTTTTATTTAAATATTGTTAAAAAGTTTAATATTTATAAAAAAAAATTTTAATTTTTTTATTATTTAATTATTGAAATGTTTAATAATAATATTTAATTTAATTAGAATATATAATTAATAAAAAATAATTTGAATTAATAAATATAATTAGCCCATAATATTGAGTTGGTTTATGGTGCCTGAAAACGACAGTTAAACTGTCGAAATATATCGTACATAGAGTGTTTTATTGGCGTTTTCTTTTTAATAATAATAATAATAATAATAATAATAATAATAATAATAATAATAATAATAATAATAATAATAATAATAATAATAATAATAATAATAATAATAATAATAATGTTGGAGTTATAATAAAACATGAATAAAAAATAATAAAATCGTAAAATTATGAAAATCAATTGAAGTTAATTAAAATTTTGAAAAAAGTAAAAATCAATACTTTTAGGGGGAATAAGTGGTAACCGGTGGCAAATTTGATTTTGAAAACGAATAAAATACTGTTGAACTGATACGATGTATATTGAAAAGTCGAGAGCCCAAAAACAAACTAATTAATTAATTAAATTATTTACCGACTAACCCATTAATCAAGAGCCGCCGAGATGAACGTCAGCGTAATGGGTTTCCCAGAATTAGCAAAATGGGCAATAAATTGTCCAACTTGAAAAATTATTTTCTTAGCTCTAATCCAAATAAATGACAACCCAAAATTATAAAAGGAACTGACAACAAAAATAAGTTGCCAGTTAGCCGTAGAGGAAAATTTATTTAATTTGAAAACGAATTGAAAGTAATAAACAGATAAAGAAGTTAATCAGATTACAGTGACTTATTGAATGATATTCTTAAGGTGTCTACAAAAAATCAAATAATTGTATCTTGTGGTGAATATTTGTGAATTAAAGATTTCTTTATTGGGATTTTGTCTTATTGATTATTAAACATAAGGAGTCGGATCGAGAGATCTATCCATTGACGAATATTTAATATCCCAACAATAATAAATAAATATTTTAATTCCAATATATATTTATAAAATCTATTTTACGACCAGAAAAATATGTAATCAATTTTTTTCTTTTACCTAAAAAGCCTTAGAATATTTTTCCGATTCTAAAATATATATGTATTTTTTTGTATGATCAATATTTTTAAAGGATAATGTTTACGTGCGCTTGCAAGGGGTACAGAAGAACGGATTAAGATATTTGACATTTTAAAAGTCCAATCCTATAGTTTATAATTTTCTGAATTGAATGCTAAAAACGAAATTTGGAATACGCACATTTATAAATATTTAAAAATTTTTATTTTAATATAAAGTTTTCTTAACAACTATTTTACACAAAATCTCTTTGCTCATCCAATGATCAAAAACTTTTCTATTTTTAAATTAATTTTAAAATGATCGCAAATAAGATTTAAAATTAAAAATATAAAAATACAATCAAATTCAAACAATCAAAAACACTTTCTTCGACGAAAATTTAATTATTTCGAAATCATATCATAATTTTTGTACAAACATTTAATAATCACGTGTAAGATAGGAAATTATTTACATAAATACAATTTTATAAAAAGCCTCTTCGTAAATAAAATAAAATGAAAATAATTGATGAAACCGGTAAATAAGTTATAAAAAATAATTACGCCTTTACAAATGAAAACTCAATCATGAATAAAACAAATTCGTTTTATACAAAGCTGCTTTGATGTTTTTTGTTTTTATGTTTCGGAATATTTGTGAATTCTGCAATTTGAGTAGGTGACTCTGAAATGGTTATATTTGAGGAATGATCAGTGAAATATTTACAGTAATAATTATTGTCAGGGTTCACAATTGACTTGCGACTGAAATCTTTAATGTTCATTTGATTTTCTACTAATGGACTCATGCTTCTCGAAGCAGATTCAAGGAACATGTTACTAGAACTTGATTTGTCTTCTAAAAGAATTATAAATCAAATAAATATTTATTATATAAAAATTATCCATAATATAAATGAAAATTATAAAATAATAATAATAATAATTATAATAATTTTAAATATACTTTTGTAGAAGAGTATTTTATTAATCTTTTTTAGTATATCGTTTTTCTTTTGTTTTGAAAATCAAAATTTCTTATAATCAAAAGATAATTTGTTTTATACAATTACGATCAGGAAATGTTCAATTAGAAAGGCAAATTTTCATTCACTCAGAATATGTTATTCACAACTAAGTTATAAATGAAGCCGTTTAATTTAATTTTAATATAAATAAAAATGTAATTAAAACAATTATAAAATTGAAAACGAAAACATTAATATAAATCTTTTTCAAAGACAAAAGTTACTTTAGTTCTTATTTAAAAATTTAATTCGATTATTTATGCTTCCGAAGCAAAGCTTCGTTTATGGAACACAATAATGAAATTTTCAAAATAATTTATGAGATTAATTTCTTTATTTGTTTGTTTTATTAATAGCTGATACGCTTGGTAAATATTAAATTTTCTTTTTCTTCATTCTTTTCATTTAAATAATGTAGTAAATTTTAACTTTGAAGATTCATATTCAAACAAAATCTACGTGAACGATTTATGTGTAACAAATATTTAACATTATTACTTTTATTTTACTCATTATTTAAACTATTATTATTATACTTAAAAATTATATCATAAAAATATTTGAATAATGGAAGATTAATTACCTTAAAATTAATTAATTATTAATTCAATATGAACAATAAATATCATTCAATCAATTATTAAAACAAACTGAAACAATAAACGAATTCTACAGCTAAATATTTCAGGAAATTAAACATAAAAATTTTAATAGCGGATGCTTTTTAAATAATTTAATTATTTATTAAATTAATTTTTTAAAATTTATTGGCATTATTTAAAGACAGTTCTTTGATAATTTTTTTTACCATAAATTACATTGATATACCAATTTAGTTCTTTAACTAAATCCTTTAAAGGGTTTATGGTAAAAATAACTGAGTTTTTGTGAGTTCTTTTTGGTTTAATAATGATGTATAAATTAATTATCTTCATATTGAGATTGAGGAAATCGGTACAAATAAAACATCGATGCATTAAACAAAATTAATTGTCTTCAAAAATGAATTAAAATGCCAAAATTAATTAAAAATTTGAAAAATCATAAAATTTTCTCGTAGAAAAACTAAGAACCCACAGTGAACGTGAAGTTAGAGATAGTTATCGTAATCTCAAATTACTGGTTTATAGCTAACTTATAACGCAAATACCAACTAATTAATTAAAGAAAATAAATATTCTTGACAACAATAGTTATTTTAGTAAGAAAGCAGAAAAGCGTTTTATAGACTAGTGGTCCCTAAAGCCCTGCGCGCTATGGACAGACGCTAAACATAAACGACAGGTGATAACACGAGTATGAGAATACCAAAAGATTATATTCAGGATTCGTTTCAATATGTGGTATCTCAAAATAAGTAACATTCAAATAATATAATTATTTTTTATAAAAAAGTTATAAATAAAAATTAATTTCTGATCAGTAATCCGCAGCAAAATTTTTAATTTAATTATTCCAATAGTTTTAACATTGGTATAACTTACTAACCGCGTGCTTTATATCACGCCGTTAATTACGTGCACTCAAAACCGCACACATTAAAACCATAAGATGTTAATAATACCGTCAACCAATTTAATAGGGCAGATAAATGTATCATTTCCATGTAATTTTATTAAATAAACAATATTTGAATTTTTAATTGATATAATCCTAATTTATCGGTATTTAACTGCGCGGTTGTGTGCGGGCAAATATAAATGTATTTCTTAACATCTATATTAACCATTATATCAGCAATCTATTTTGTCATACCCTTAATTGGGATAAAAATAATTTCTGACAAAGTAATACTAGAGGAAATCGGAAGAGATTTTGATAAAATTATTAAAACATTAATGTATGTGTTGAACGTTTTAATATCTAGCAAATCACTAAAGTCTCTTTTTATTATTATTTCTTTTGTTTTTTGATTTAAGATCCTCATAACTCAGTGTTCTTAAAATAAAGATAATTAAAAAAGAAAAATAAAACTTAAGTTTCACTATACAAATTTCTTTACTAATGCTTTGCTCCACCAAGAAAAGAACAATTTTCGACTATTTCTATAAAATATTTCATGTAAATAAATGCTAGAGATTTGTTGATTTGACAATTTAAAACAAAATAAAGAAATTAAAACCGATATTGATAAAGACAAGTGCTCACAAAAAATTACTTTTCTACAAAATTTTAAAATCAGACATTCCTATTTTACTTTCACAGCCTCTATTATGCTCTCTAAAATTCGCCATACCGTTCAATTGACAATGCTCTAGATTGCGATTTGTTAATGATTTTCACCTTCACTTAACATTAACACCAAAATGTTATTGAATTTATCAAATTTGCAAAATAAACTTTCTAAACCGTAAATAAAATCTTTAAAATATAATTTATTTTTAATTAATAAATAAATAACAAGCTTATTTTTCATATGATTCCCTTCGTTTTTAATTATCGTTTAAATTGATATTATTTGTTTGTTTAATTGGGTTTATTTATTAAGCGTAAACTACGAATGATTTGTTGACATAACCTATCGTAATTATTTACGAATAAGATTTATTCAGCAATCATTGGAGAGACTGCTAATCATTTTTCTGTTCATTTATTGTTTGAATTTACAACTATGGTAAAAATCAAAATTCAAACAATCAATGTTATTGTTTATAAAACTTGAAAATATTTATCGAAATAAAATAGAATTTTGTTTAATTGTTTATAATAACAAACAAAAATTGATAAGAAATTTAGATAAATTATTATCAACAATAGTTTCTACAATTGCAAAAAAGTTGAAATCTTTTCAAATAAGTCGGAAAATAATATTGCGAATAAAGTTGATAAGGTAAATTGTAAAATTAAGGACATAATGTTTACTTTGATTTGTTTTGTTTTCCCTAAAATAGTTTAATACTAAACAAAATGTATATTAGCTTAAAAGTTATTGCTAGTAAATTGGCATATTGTTGACAGATCACTTTTTGTCGCTCGCTTTTCCGAATTATAAGGTGGTGAAACTAAAATTTAAAACCGTTTGGTTAATTTTTTTATTAGAAATGAATATTAAATGACCAAAGAAATAGAAACATTTTGTATAGGTGATGCCCATTCTTCATCATTTATTGTCGTTTGGATATCATGCTTTACCTTAAATGAGCTGAATGCTTGATTTGAACAATAACTGATGTATTATAAAAAAGCTCCATTTAACTCTTTGAGTGCCAAGGAGCGCGATCGCGCTCCTGCTCCAGCATGGACAAATTCGATCTCTATTTCATACTTGTCGATTTTTATTTATGGTTTTTTATTCCGAATGTGTATTTATAAGAAATAGAAATATTATTTATGTTGAGAATTATTATTTATATTGAGATTCTTTATGTTGAGAATAGTCCAGTTTTCGAAGTGAAAAACGCACAATAATCATATTAGTTAAATGCAACCCTATTCAATTTATTACATTAAAAACGTGTCTCGACAAGCAGTTTCTTTTCGTTGCTAGACTTCGGTTTCGGTTTAGAGAAATTACCATTTCGCAATTTGAGAAGATGCATTGTTTGTAGTGGTAAAGATAGGGGACCCGTATAGAGATCAAACCTTATTTGTGCAAAAACCTTAAGTGCAAAATAGGGCTTCATGGATTATGTTTTGGGCAACATAAATGTACATAAGGGATAGATTGTGTGGTAAACGAATAACGTTTTATTTTTCATTTATTTTGTAGAAATTATACTATTTTTTCAAATCATTTTTTGTTTTTAAATACTTTTCGTAAATAAAATGCTTAGAAAGTTACAGAGAAATATATTTTTAAATTTCTATTTTCCTCTAGCAGAGTGGCATTTTTAGCTAATCCTCTTAAAATCATGTTGGCACTCAAAGGGTTAAACACAGGTTTTACAATATATTTCGACATCACCATTAAAACAGAATAAACTATATGCTTCGTTGATTTTATAAGCAAACTAATTTTTATTTACTGTAAATATTATTTATTTAATTTAAATAATCATTTAATTAATGGTTAAATCGGAGGAAAATTATGGCCAATCTAATAACTTAATGTTCCTTCTGAGGAAGAAATGTTTTTAATATTTAAGAGTTAGTGAACAAAAAATGACACCTTAATATTGAAAACAAATTAATTTTGTTATTAGTTATATTTTTTTTATTTGCAGAAAATTCTTCAACCTTTTGTTTATCATTCATCTTGATTCTTTTTTTGACACATTTCTTATTCAATTTACTATCTTAGACCTGGGTGATCCTTATAATTCATGTTATTTTAAACCCTTCCGATGAAATAATAACTTTATTCTTAAACTATTTATAGTTCTTAGATAAATATCCATATATATTCTCACTAGGATTTTGATTTTTCCCCAAATATTTTCTTTTGTTTACCCGTAAACCCTTGATTTAATTATTATTTATTTCTTATGCTATCTTTCAAAGTCATATCAAACTCCATAAACTGTAAAACTGTATTATTTATTAATATACATTTAAAAATATAAAAAAAACATTACAGTATAATGTCAAAAAATTTTTTTTATAATAAAAGATTTAAAGTTCAGTAATTTATATAAATAAAAATGTCAATTAAAACATAAGCAAGATATTATTAATAACTTTAAACAAAAAGCGGTTTCATTGGAAAGGTAAAAATAATACACCTAAACAAATTTTGTTTTTTCTAATAGAAATAAATTTGAAATGTTATGATTACATCACATATTAAATTTTAAAAATTAATGAATTACTAAATTTACTTCAAAAGCGCCGCTATTATTAACATGGTCCTTCACTACAGATTGAAAATTTCTAGGAAAAACAAAATCTTAAAATACCTTACGTCATTGAAAATACTCGGTCCTGGCTACTAAAACAAATAGAAATTCAAACTTGTTTATGGACTCATTTGGTATGACCCCTAAGGCGCAAGAAATTTTGTTTGATTTGGTATATAAAATAAGCATTTATCTAATTTTATGATAATTTTTAGCACTTAACATTAATCAGCCAAACATGTAGACAGCAATGCACAATAATATTACATAGAGATCATTGAAATGAAATTGTCGATTATAATTACATCACAGATGAATTAGAATTATTTTTAGAAAAATAATATTATTTAATAAAATTATTGAAATATATGAAATATGTTAATAAAAAATTAAAGGCTATTCTAGAATTTGGACAAATGATTTTAATGACCCTACATAAAAATAGTTTTGTATTAAATATAAATGACTAATAAAAGTGAAATCACTGCAAATAAAATTGCAATCTTATTAATATTATTGGAATATAATTTCTTACTTGAATCGGGAATGCAGAGATTAGAACAGTAGAAAATAGGTGTGGTTCCCATGTCCCTATTTTGCCTCAAATCTGTTTCTAGATTTTCCAACTCAGTCGAGCAATGCTAAAAAGCAAAGAAACTAAATTTTTAATTGAAATAAAAACAATTATTTTCGATTTTAATTAAAATTGAAAATGCAAATAGTAAAAAAAATCGAATAAAGAAAACTTTATTAATTTTATTAAATTTTATTTTTTTTGTTTTATTGATTAAACTTTCAATCAGGTTTGTTAAGTTGATCTTGACTTTGACGATGCCTACGGGGAATTTTCTTTGTGAATAACCGATTCAACGAAACAAAAATCAATAATTAAAAATATATATATTGTGAAAATGTGTCATTTTTTTTCAAATATTTTTCATCTATGTAAATATAGAATAAAAAAAATTTCCTTAAATTAATTCTATAAGATACGAATAAATTGAAAACATTGAAAAAAATACATCTCAACCGAAATATGAATATTCATATCCTTTTTAATCATAAATTTAAACTTGGTATAATTAATTTCAAATTCACTGTTTGAAAGTTGATTGAAAAGTTGAAATTTTTGATACTGTACGAAATTTAATGTCAAAATATTAATTATCATTTCCAATTTTTCATTGGATCATTCAGTAAATAAATTTTCACTGATTAAGTTTCGATTTCTCTTTTTTCCAGCGAAATATTTTGTTTTAATACGCGGATTATAATGGGGAATATTTTTAATGATACTGCCTCGTTATAATGCTTTCAATAAGCTGCGGGACAGATATAAATTATTATAAACAGTTATATTATATAATAACTTATATATAGAATTACGTGAGAGATTAAAAATAACTATGTCACCAACGAATGCTTTTAATTAAATCTATTTTATTTAATGTTTTAATATTAAATATTTAATATGTCAATTATTTTAACATAATTGCAGTTGTTATTATTGCTATTATTTTTACATTAAATAAAAAAACTTGTAATAATGAATTAATAATTTAAAATTTCTATTTCATTAAATAACGTTTTTATCTTTAATTTGAAAGTTAACTGTTTTATTAATAAAATTTATAATTTTAATCAAATTTATAAAGATTATAATTCTTACATAATCTGGAGTAACAAAGTTATCTCTATAGCACGTCACAGACGGATTCATATGCTTTTTCTGATGTGAAAAATCTGAATTAAAAATTTATCATTATTAATAATAAAATAATAATCACATATATATATATATATATATATATATATATTATTTAATAACTTTGAAAATAAATCAGAATATTTTATAAACTGAAAACTCTCTGTCGAACAAAATGAAAATAATTTAATTTAGGCTACTTTCGTATAAATTAAACTTTTCTCATAAAATTAAAATTCATTGTCAATAAAAGAAAGATTTGTTAACCGGTTTGAATAATAAAATTTTTGTTATGAAATTTTGTTCAAATTCCAAATTAAATCACAAACGAATTGTCTAATTAGTAATTTATGATAAAATTAAGTATTTTTCAATTTTAGAAATAATTATAAAAGTAAACAAAATTTTTATCAAAAGATATATTCACACAGTTATTTAAACAAAATAAATTAAAATAATTTATAATTTTTATAAAATAAAATTTGTATTGATTTTATTATTAATTATTAAACATATAAATACCATGTAAATTTATTATTGTAGGCTTTATTGTAATAATAATAATAAATATTATTATAATTATTATAAATATAATTATAATTATTGTTAGTAGTAGTATCATTATCATCATCATTATTAATAATATAACGATAAAATTCTACAAAAACCATACTGAGATTAATTTTTTGTTTAATTTCATTTAAATTGTAGAACTATCTTGAAAATTCATTTTCTGACATTTAAAAAACACGCTTTTTTTCACGGTTTACAAACACAATTTCTTTAATTAAACATGACTTCAAATTATTTTAATAAATTTTTAATTTTGTTACTGTTATTAATAAAGGGATATTTTATAAAATAAAATCTTATTTAAATATTTATTTTAAAATAACAATATTCATATTTCTTAAAAGCTTTAACCTATTGCTCAATGTTTACTTGTTTGTTGATGAATAGAAAATAATTTGTTTGTTGGATTTTAGTCTTAAAAACTAGGAAAATGTTTCAAATTACATTTAATCAAGGTAAGTTAAATCCGGTAAATTAAAAATGAAATATTTAAAACTTAATTTCAATTGAGTTATCTTTTAAATATTATTTCTTAAGTTTTATTTAAAGATTCAACAGTCTTTGTTTCAAAAAAAAGTAGTATTTTTTATTTTTTAAGTCCAAAGAAAGACTTTATCATTTTAATTTGAAAATTAACAATCACCTTCAATTTAATAATGTAAAATAAGTAATTAAATAATATATATAAATAATTTTAATAAATAATAAAATTAAGCTTATAATTATTATTATTATTATTATTATTATTATTATTATTATTTTTATTAGTATTATTATTATTATTATTATTATTATTATTATTATTATTATTATTATTATTATTATTATTATTATTATTATTATTTATAATTATTATTCATAAATATTAAAAAATACTATTATTATTAATGGTTATCTTATAAATATGTGTTCTATAAATCAACGTTGCTTTTTCTTTGGTTAGTCATATTTTGATCCTACATATAATCTCTATTTATTTTGCTTTTTATATTCTCACAACTAATTGTATCTATAAAAAAACAACTAAATGAATAGTTAATTAAACATTTTATTATTATTATTTTAAAAAAGAAAGCTTTAAAATTAACATTAAATTTTCAATAAATAATAAAATTTAATTTAATTTAATTTGATAGTTACATTGGTATTAATCATATAATCTAGCTTTAAGTGATGGCTTTTAGAAGTCACTTTTAACACAACTTAGACTGAGTTTCATTATAAACAGACTGATTATGAAATGTAAATAGATTACGCTGTTAATTCATTTTTTACAAGGGGAATTTTTACAACAGTCAATAAAGCTTCTCTTCTTAGTATCATTGGATTTATGAATTATAAATTATTAAGTAATATAATATATACGAGAGGTTTTGAATCAAAAGCAGCAGTTGTAGAAACTATTCGAGTGAAATATTCTGTAATATTTAACAGAAATTTGGAATTTTATTTTTATTAAATTAAAAACAAAGTTGGTAAAACGGAAACTTATTAATATTTATTTATTTGTTTAAATCCTTCGTCATAAGTATTATAATATATTTTTATTTAACTAGCAGCTTTTAAAATAATGTCTCAATGGAGTGTCAATTATTGTTCAATAATTGAATGTTATAAATAATAATAATAAAAACAAAATTACTAAATCAGATATTTTTATACTATTAAAAAATCTGGGAAATTAATATTAAATGTAAAGACATCATTATATATAATAATTAAAAAAAATAATATTATATTTAAATCAGAAATTAATGAGAATAAATATTTCCATAATTACCCTAGCCCCAAATTATTATTAAATATATTTACATACTTAAGCCATAAAAAGTAAACAGAAATCATAATTCACTCCCAATAACAAAACTAAAACAAACATTAATGAATTAAATTATCAATTAATATAAGCTATTAGCAAACATTTCATTGGATATAAAAGCAAAATAATTAATTAATTATCCATGAACAATAAAATGAAATTTGCACTTTGGATGTCATGTGGGCTTTTCGCCTCTATTATTCTAGGGGGTAAGTAGCTTCCATGAGTTCTAATTGTTTAATTGTCTATTATTTTTTAGAGGTTCTGTCAAATAAACTCACGGAACAATTAAAAGACATAATAATGGATTCTAATATGTGGAGTATTAATTATGGAGCCAATATAACACATAAAATTAGCGGGTTAAAAAACCTTGAAGTCCAATTTTTCAATGGAAGTAGAATTCTAAACGAAAAACGGTTGGAAGTTAAATTTAAAGACATAAAATTACATTTAGATTTTGAAAATATTTGCAATATGGAAGTGTCTTTGTATAATTTTACATTAATTATCGAAGTTAGAGATACCTATTTGTACAATATTAATGGTATCATGGCTCCAAGTTATTCATTCAAGGATACTTGTTTGTTGAGCTCTGTCAGACCCTTTCTCAAACAACTTGTGGAACCATACCTGTACAACCGATATGTCATTTCAATGTTGGTCGGTGAAATCTTCCCAAACATCAATTTTGAAAAATTGCAAGTTCTTTTAAAGAATCTTTGAAGTTTAAAAAATTTAATTCGTTAATTTTAGAAATAAAATTATTTCTTTGAATTTGTTATATAATAATAAAAATTAATATTAATAATAAAAATAATAATAATAATTATAATAATAATAATAAAAATAATAATAATATTAAGAATAAAAAAGTTAAGGAATAATTGATAATAATGAATAAAATATTATATTTTTTTGTTCACTTTTGACATGTTTTCTTTTTTGATTTATTTTCATTTTGATCAAAAATTAAAGAAAGAAATTTAATTTAAATAAATGAAATATCAAAACATAGTAAAAATTATATATTTTCTTTTTAACTAATAATGTATTTTTCTCAGATGCTACTATCAGGAACTTATAAGTTCAATAAAATTTAATTATACTTATAGGTTCATTAGTAATGGCATAATTACATGAACGTAATCCAATAAAATTTATTAATCCTAGTAATATTTGAAATTTCCAAAAGTATATGTGGATTTTATAATTCGACTACTTGTGATAGAGTGGCATGTTACATCAGTCCATGTAATTTTTAACTTGTACATTGAGATAATGAGCGGTCTCTTCAATTTATGTCGCATTACGCCAAATTCAAGTAAAAAGATATTTAATTTTAACATAGACCTAAAGGCAAAAAAAATTTAGAAATAATTTAAACACTGATCCTTTAATATTTTTAAAAGTATATTTCTATAATAACCCAACATCTCATACACTGAGAATAGAAATATTCTAAAAGTTACCTTGAACTTGTGAAATGTATAAAAACTTTTTTTAACTATAAATAAAGTTAAGCTCAACAGAAAAATACTTTTTGATAATCATTAAAACATGTTAGTTTTAATCTTTTTATTTTCGTAATGTAGTTAAAATAATTTTCTTGTATAAAGTCTATAATAATTACAATCAGAAATATTGATTCTAATTATATAATTAAAAAATATGTATGAATACATTAGAAAGCCAAATAAACGAAATATATTTCGAGGAAATTATTCTCATCATCAGTCTGCTTTCATTATCTTTGTCAAATGTTATATACGGAAACAATAATGATGTAATAGTTAAGATATAATGATTAAATTAAATAATCGCAATAGATTTGTTGCTGGTTGAACGTTTACTTTATGGGATCAGGATTTAATAACCAATGTCTCATAAAAAATTGTTTTCCCATTTATTATTAAAGTTTTATATAAAATTTTAAAAACCTTTAAATCTGTTGTTCATTTGCACATTTTTCGATGCTCAATAATATTACTCACATCTTTCAATCGGTTATGTTTATTGAATTCTTGTGCGAAGATGACGCAAAGTCTCTCCAATGTATATAGCATTACATCTATTACACGAAAATTTGTATACTAGATCAGTTACTAAACCTATTGGGGTTTGAGATTTATTTCTAAAAACGTTATTGATTTTAACGATTTTGAAACTATTTTAAATACATCAGACGCATTTAAAACACTATCAATTGTTTCTTTAGCCAGTCTTTTTACAAAACCTTAGAATATACAATTTGTATTCATTTCGATATATATATATAACAATCAACTGAAAATAATAATTATATTATACATTTTTTTAATGCTAATTTTGTATTTGTTGAAAATAAAACAGAATTTAATTTCTTATTTTAAAAAACATGAAGTTATAATGTTTAAATAAATAAATAAATAAATAAATATATATATCAGTTTTGCTTAATTTGCCAATTTAAACAAATTGACTTAATTTTTCCAGTGGATATTTTCAAATGGAATATCATAAAGTATTCAATTTAAACTAAGCCATTCCACTAATGTTAAAAATTTATATTTAAAATCTAACTGAAAATGAGCATTCCCGATAATTGTATGTGATGTATAATTTAAACAAAGTTCCAAAGCAGCTGATATTTTTTATTCGATTCAAAAGTGTAAATTTCAGATGGAAGTTATTATTATCTCAATTCTGACTGTTTGTATCAATTGAATATCTAGAGAAATAAGCTCATTAAGATTAATATAAATGAAATATATTTCTCTGAAATTTTGAAAATAAATAATTATCATTTTTTGTCAGAGTAATCTAGTGGAATCTACAGTCCATATATATTATTGACATTAATCATTTATTATTATTATTATTATTATTATTATTATTATGATATTATTATTATTATTATTAATAATAATATTATTATTATTATTATTATTATGATTATTATTATTATTATTATTAATAATATTATTATTATTATTATTATTATTATTAATTAATATTATTAAATGTAAAAACGGATTTTTTTCCGATTTTTTCCTTATTATTACTAGTTCATTTAAAAATTTACTTCAAATAAATTAGGCCTAACTAATTTTTCAAATCTTTTCAAAACCATTTAAAATTTATCCATATTTTCCTTATTATTATTTAGGTCTATTATTATTTTTGTTAATTATTAAATTTAATTAATTTTTACTATAGACGACAAAGAGTTAAGTTGTTGTTGAAATTTTTATTAATTTTATTAAATTTAATAAAAGTTATTTTGGTATTACAAGTCCTGATTTGTCGCATATTTAGAATATCGAGAATATAACTTACAAGAAAAAAGCCTTAAATAATAACAAAAACATGAATAAAATATTTAAAAATTCAATGTAAATATTTTAAAGTGAAACATTATTCAATTACTTATTTTTAGAAAGAAAATAATATATTATATAATGATAATCAGAAATTAAATATTAAATATTTTTAAATGATTTCACCAAAACTAATCTTGATTTACATTGAGAAATATTTGAAATTTGTTTTAATCTGAACAGATAATAAATAATTAATAATTAATTATCCAAGTTAAGTAATATTTTATAATGTCAACAAATCGGTTGTACTTTAATATAATTATTGTATATAGGTTTAATTATTAATTATATATTCTTCAAATATTCTTCAAACATACAAGAATAAAGGTTAGATTTATGATTTTCTAGAAAATTTGACTATGGATCAGATTGATTTAAGGTATTCATAGTCAAATTTTGTAGAAAATATTATGACGCTTATAAAGAAATCACAGGTGAAAAACAATAAAAGTCCTTATAAAGGTTAGATAATCAAGGTTAGATATCAAGGCATTTACATTACTTTTCTCTAAAATCTCAAAGATAATTGAAATTAAATTATAAATAAAATTAAAACTGATACTCAATTTGCAAGTTTAATTTATATAATATAGGCATATAGTTGCAAAATATTTATTTAGCATCTTTTAAGTGGAGATAGTAGCCCTAGTTGTGACGTTAAAGATAGACATACCCTGAAAGGGTTATAAAGTTTGATATCATCCATCTAATAAAAGATAGTCGGGACATAGAGGGTAGATTGACAAAGTAGAATGACAACAGAATTATTTCTATTTAAAAAATGGTTTAACAATTGGAACGGCGGGAGGCCGATTTGGTTAGCTGGAAAGAGTATAATGGACAAAACCACCAAAATTGTTTTTTTGTGTCAAATGTGGTCTAGCATTATCATAATGAAATATTACTACATTTCGTTTTGTAATAACTAAATATTTTCTTCCAATTTCATCTTTCAAAAATGTTTCGTCTTCTCTGAATAACTGATTAAAAATAAATATATTTGTGATCCAACTCGTCACATAAAATAGTTCTTGACCTTTAAGATCAAATGTGAACTTTGGCTTGAAATATAAATTCCCTTTCTCTTCTCATTCCTCTTGTGTCTGGTTTCAAAATCGGCTCAACCTTTTCAAAGAAATTATCTGGTACCGAGGTTTTTTTCAGAATTTTATTTTTTAATAAAGATTGAATTTAAAAGAAATCCATGAAAGAAATTATTTGATTGAAATCCAGGTTTGTCTTTTAATTTAAAAACTGAAAAAAATCTTTGTAAATATTTCCAAACCTGAACAAATTTTCATATGTCAAACTGAAAAGCTCACTTATAAAAATTTCGAAAAATCAAGTTCGACTTCGTCAGTCAAGCGAATTAAGTGCTTACGAATGATTTCATTCTTGGTTGAGGTTAAAGTTTGTTATTGACAATTCAATACGTTTCAAGCACTTATGAGTTGCACTTATTTTGCATAATTTACTGTTAAGATGCACAGCTCTAAAATTTATCTGCAACATGAATTTAAAAACATTTAATTATTAAAGCTTTTAGTTAAAAATTTAAATAATAATTAAAAATAATAATCAATAATAATAATATTAATAATAATCAATAATAATAATATTCAATAATAATAATCAATAATAATCAATAATAATAATAATAATAATAATAATAATAATAATAATAATAATAATAATAATAATAATAATAATAATAATAATAATAATAATAATAATAATAAAAACAACAACAATAACAAAAAACCCTGAAAAACGTAATCAAATGTTATTATTTCTAAATGAAATATCTGAAATGATTTTCTTTCACAGGAAATTTTTTATCCACTTAATTTATTCATTATTTATATTTTGTGTGATTTATTCGGTGATACAGAAATGTATTTTATGAAATCATCTTTCAAAATTTTATACTTTTTATTTTAAATGTGTTTGAATTACCAAAATTATCAATCATTTAATATTATTATTTTATTTCTAATTATTATTTTCAAATTTAACTTCATGTGCTTTGTTTATCCATTTTATTAAATTTAATCTTTTCCTAGGGAGTTTTTTGTTGTTAGTTTGGTTAATTGCAAAATGAAAAAACAGCTTTAAGTCAAACAAAGATGTTATATTTAATATCTATATCTAATATCTATATATAAATATATGTCTTTCGAATAATTATATATATATATATACATACCAAACTTTCAATCATTATAATAATATTTTACCTACTTATTATTTGCTCATATTATGGCTCATTAATGTTGTAGTTTATTTTGAAACCCCCTCTGCCGACCTTCATTACTAACATTTGCAAAAATTACTGTTACATTTTTATGGTAGTTTCAAATAGTAGGTTGAAAGAAAATTTAAAAATTTGTTAAAACATTTTATTAAAATTGCTAATTCAGAAAAGAAAATTTAGCATCCATTTTGATTCAATATTGCATTTTTATTCTCCTGGAAATTCTTGTATATTACCAGGTAGATATGATATTTGATTTTTTTATTTTTATACACTTTTTATTATTTCAAATTAAAACTGACCAAAAATTTTTTATTTTGTCTTTCCAAAAGTTTTTTATAGTTTTACATTTAACAACCCTATATAATATTTCTTGATATAGTTTATGATAGAATTCTAGAATGCATATTCCAGATAAAAGTTTTGGATCTGTAGAAAAGTCATGGAACGAGAATTATGAGGCTTTAATCATTTGATATTCAACCACTTTTCCCCATTTACCTACTACCGAATTTCTACCTACTACTTTTTTAAATAAATTTGGTATTATTTGAGTACATATTTTTTCTAAATTTTAGTTCAAAATAACTATTAAATGTAAGGAAAAAACAATTATAAAAATTGAACTGATGTATAAAAGAAACTTTTTATAGCTGTTTATAAATTTATTTATTAACTAACATTTACAAACCAATATAAAAAAAATAAACATAATATATATATAGAGTATGAATAAAACAAAATTAAACAATTTCTAATATTATCATATCATAAAATGTATAAATCAAATTTAGTAAGAGATGCAATATGTCATATTTAATAATTAATAATAATTATAGTAATAATATTAATAATAATAATAATAATAATAATAATAATAAAAATAATAATAATAATAATAATAATAATAATCATACTATAATATTAATTTTGTTTTTCAAGGAAGCATAGACAATTTAACAAAAATGTTTAAAACTAATTTACATCTAATAATAATATTATTAATTTTAGTAATAATTTTTTTTATATATCTCTTTCTAGCAAACATGCGGAAACAAGTCAATATTATTTATAAATAATATATTCAAAGAATTTATGTTAAAGGTTTTAGTCAAAAGTCAAAATTATTTTCTTCAGATTGGTATTTGTATTATTCAGACTAAAAGAAAAAGTTAAGCTAACTAATATTAATATTAATTTTAAAATAAAATACTAAAACCCCATTTAAATATCGGCAATAATGTTTGAATTAAGAGATAATGTAAATTTAAATAAATAATCTCGTGTTAATTGCATTTTGTTCATTGAATTTACAATATTTGTTTGAATAGATCAATTAAAATCAGTTTTACCGCTTTATTTAAAGTTGTTTAACCTAAAATATTTATTTTGTTTAAATCATAAGTTTTCAAGTAATTTTATGTCTAAATATACGAAACAAATTCTAGTAGAAATTTGACATTTTTATTAATTTTTCAACTAAATAGTTGCATTTTTATAACATCGTTTACTTATCATAAATCATTTTCTGTACTCAACCTTTTTTTGAATCCCCCCAAATCTACCCTTTATAATATCCAATTATTCTAACTGATTATAATTTAATTTAATTTAAATCCTGCCAACCGACAATTCTGATTTAAATAAATTCAACTGGAAATCATTTTTTTTATTTATTTTCATATTTAGTATTTGATGTATGAGATTTTTCTTTTATGACATTTAAATAAATTATATATTCGATTTAAGTCCTGATAGCAATAGGAAATTTTCTCTTCATTTTTTAAGTAAAAGGTAGTTGTAAAGATTTTAGGTATTTTAATAGTTAAAAATTTATTTTAATAATTAATTTTATAAAAAATATTCAGATCGAAATTTAAATACAGAAAAAAGATATTTCGAAAACGAATTTCCTTTGTTTGATTCTGGGTTTTATTAAAAATAAGCTGCAAAGAAATTTTTAAAACCCCATTTTGTTACGTCAGTTTTATTATAAAGAATGAATAAAAACTAGAAAAAAAGTTGAAATTGATGAAAATAATTATTCCTCACTTGTTTTTGGATATAAATATTAATAGTAAAATAATTATTAGTATATATTTAGTATATAAATACACATGTGATGAGTGCAATGTCACATACATTGGAGAGACTGCCAAACATCTATGAAAAATAATCGTAGAAAATGTAAATTTAAACAATAATAAACATAAATTATTTTATAATTTTACAGACGATAAACTTTTGATTATTATGCGGAAGTCATCTTCAATAAATATAGAATACACAACAAACTTTTTAATTGTATTTATTTGATTTATTGAATCATAATACTGTTATCTAATTATTTTTTCTTTAAAAGAATTCATCAAATATATTTCATTTTTGTATAAATGTCATTTTGTTTATTTTGTTCATTTTACTTTATATTTTATTCAAAGTTAAATCAGGCAAAAATGGTTAAAATAATAACAATATAATTTCAATTGTATTTTATGCACAATATAAACAACTTTATAAATGTTGTCTGCATAAATAAATTTAATTTAATTATAAATATTTATATGTTTAAAATATTGTCAAAATATTTTAAAATCAATCAACATCAAAACAGATAATTATATCTCTTTAAAAACAAACAAAATTACAATGAATTATTTTTTCAATTTTACCATTATTCGAAGAAATAAAGTTTGCAAAGAAAACACTATAAATTGACTTTTTCCAAAAGAAAATCGTATTGATTTTCACATATTTTCATTTTATTGACATTTTACTATGAAAATAAAATTTGAGCTAATGAAACTAATGGAAAATTAATCATTATTTATTTATCTTTATTTCCATTTCATTTTCTTTCTTTCGTTTCTCAAAAAATTCTCTTTCACTTCTCTGATGCTAGAATTGGGTTACATTTCGTGTGAGTCTCAAACTCATTCGGTTGTGCCTGCACGTGTATGTATGCAAGATAAATTTCTCAGAAAAAGCCTATTAATAAAAATGAGAATTTTTGAAGTAATGCACAGAGGAAAAAAAAATTAAAATAAGAAATTATATTTTGATTATATCATTGCGAACATGGAGTGTGAAAATTTTCAAATTAATTTTGTCATTTTTTATCAAAATATTTCTCGTGTGGTTAATGGATAATTTTACTTTTTGTTGATAACATTTCTTCGATTCACATTAGCAAAAAGAAAATATTTTACCAAGGAGTTTTATCGACAGAATTAGTTGGAAAATAAATGAACAGAAAGAAAGAACTAAATGAATGATAAAATGTTTTTATGAGAATTCTTACTAATAGCTAAATGTTTTACGATTTTGCTTTTTGAGACATTTCAGATGCATTAACTACAATAAAAATCTAAAATAAATATATCTAATAAATATTTTTAATTTATAAAGATAAATAAATTTACGATTTTTGAAATAATAATAGTTGAAGCTTCAAATTATTTATAGAAAACATTTATAGTTGAGTTTTAAAAAATTATTATTATTATTATTATTATTATTATTATTATTATTATTATTATTATTATTATTATTATTATTATTATTATTATCAATGAATAGAAATTGTAACGAAAGAAAATTAGTTTTATTTTTTATTCTTTTGAATTTTTTGAAACTTCTAAAATCTAGTTCGAACGAATTTGTACAGATTTTTAATATGCTCTAGTTATTCCGGATGATTTTGAGAGATATTTGTTGAACAAATTATCAGAAATCATTAAAAATTAATCAAGTCAAATAATGATTTCCAACACTTTCTAAACAATTCGAAATTTAGAATGTTCTTTTTAAATTTTTAAATTTGGATCATTTTTTTAAAGTGTCGTCTCAGTTTTTGTTATGCTCTTAGTAAATATTGGTTTTTCACCCAGAATGTTATTTAAACTAAACATATAATTTAATAATCTGGCGATTTTCTTTTACATAATTCGTAAAATCTCTACCAAAAGTACATTTTTCAATTAAATATTAAAATTTCATTTTATCTAAAATTAATAATATTATTTTTATGTTGAAAGTATTTGCTTCACAGGTTGAATTTAGCTTGATCTAAGAAGTTAAAAAGGTTTTGAAAATTATTTGATTTCTTTCAACATCAGAATTTTTAATAATTGTGTAATTATGCCATTTTATTATTTTACTATGAATAAAATTAGTAATTAATTATTTATTTATATGTAGCGTATTAAATATGAAAAATAGCAAAATATTTTTTATAGCCTCAAATTTATTTTATTTACTTTTTTGACTATTGATTAATTTTTTAACCACAAATTCTATTAAATTTTATTGATCTATTTTCATCTAATAAAAATATATTTTCTATCAATAATTAAAAAACTTAAAATTTTTCTATTGAAATAATAAATTTTATTTCTTTCTACTTTTTGCAAGTCTTTCTGATAATTTTTATAGAATTCATTGAAATATATTGTTTATATTGCGATAAATTTAGCAACAAAACAATGAAAAAGGAACAGATTATAAGCATTTTAAAAATTAAAAAATATTTGCAAGAGTAAATTTATTTGAAAATTTTTATTAAAAAAAAATAAAACAAATTTCTAATAAATAATTAACCTAGATTTGTGTCGAAGATAAGCCTTTATTATATTATTATATTTTCGTTGGAATTTATGTGTATAAAAATTTAGCTTTTTGATTGTATCAAAAGTTTCATAACAATGTCTATTGTTGACTGAAAAATTTATAATGGATTTCGAGAGTCCCCCAAGACAGTATTACATTGTTGCTTCCTAATAAATTTCATCTGTAACTTTTAATGAAAAATTAATTAGTTTTTCTAAAAAAATTTATAACGCACTAGTAAAACAAAAAAGAATTATTGCAAAATTAAACGAGAAATTGACTCTTAAAATTAAGAAACTAAAATGAAATTTGCCCCAAAACACACCAAAAATGTGAAATTTATCACCTGATGGGATGAAATGAAAAAGGGGAATTCTGTTGAAACGGGTTATTAATCAGTTAATTTACTAGTCTGTCAACTTCCTTATTGTCCAAAGTGCAATTTACTGAAATTTCGTTCACAATTCTTTTCTACACAAAACATTGAAAATAAAAATTTCAGTCAACCAGGGAATAAATATATATTTTCATAAATTAGTCATGTCTCGTGATTTTCTCAACACAAAGGAAAAATATAAAATTATCTTCATTGAAAAAATAAGTAGAAAATACTTGAAAATATTTAATATTATGTAAATTGATTGAATCTGACTATAAACCGTGAGAAATTGTTAAAGAATTTTTTTTTGGTGTAAAATAAAATTTAAAGAAGTCGATTTGTGTTATTGACAGAAGAAGTTTTCATGATTATCTTGATAGAAAAATTTCAATTGTAAGGAAAAAGTGCAAAATAATAATAATAATAAAAATAATAATAATATTAATAATAATAATAATAATAATAATAATAATAATAAAAATATTAATAATCAACTCTTACTTGTAGTAAAATTTTCTTTATTGATAAAATTTGAAATTTTCAATTAGGTGATTGAAAATTCATTTTGTTTTATCGAATTGTCACAGTTGCTGATATAAATCAATAAAATGGTCATAATCAATCAACGTTTGGGGAATTTAGTTGAGCATTTGAATTTAATTTTCCCTGACTCATTGCTGCATTTGTTAGTGTTTTAATTTTGATGGTTTCATTCCATTTTTTCATTAATATTTAATATTAATTATAATTTTTATTGCAATTATTTTGAATTTAAATATTTTATTTAAAATTATTTATCTTTTTATTTTTAGTGGGATAAGTAATTATTCTTTATCAGTTTATAGTTATTTAGATATTTCATTCGAAAGTCCATATTATTATTATTATTAATATTAATATTATTATTATTATTATTATTATTATTATTATTATTATTATTATTATTATTATTATTATATTATTATTAATATTAATATTAATATTAATATTATTATTATTATTATTATTATTATTATTATTATTTTTAAAATATAAAGTACTTGCACAATTAATTTTTAAAAATACTAATTTGAGACTGGCGTTATCAAACATATTTTTTGAATCTGGCAAGGTTATGAAATACTCCTTTGGGAGATCAGGAGTTTCCTATAGAAAATGTTTTTAAATATTTTTTTAATTGAAATCTACAAGTTTATATATTATTGAAACTGTTTTTGACTCAATTTTTTTTCAATTTTATTACAAATACAAATATTCAGGTAAAGATAATATGAGTGAAAAGTCAAACAATTAATTTATAAAAAGTAGTTCAACTAAAATATTTTCAAATATTTTATTTACAATCAACTAAATTTGAAAATTCAGCTAAAACATTTAGTAAATTAAAACGGAAAATAAATTTCATGATAAAATATCAATTAATGAATCGTATTTTACCGTTGTCCGATTATTAATTTTTTGCTCAGAATTTAATGTTTCTGTGTTATAATTGCTAAAATATAAATTAATTTTATTTAATCGAAAAGTGAATTTAAATAATTCTCTCATTACCATTTGTATTAATTATTTTAAAAAAAATTTTAAAAAATAATAATAAAAATAATAAGTATTAAAGTAATTTAAGAAATATTTCGTGTATCCAATGCAACTCACCGAAATATTAAGTTAGAAATTGAATAACCGGAAAAAGCAGATCCCATATTCTACGAGATTTAAGAAGTGATTCTTCAAAGGAACTATCCATAAAATAAATATTTATTAGTCAAGGATAAGCATTTTTATATTTACCAAAAATGAATATTATAAAAAATGAAAAATAGAAGGTGGTCAATAGATGTGCTGGGGAGAAACATAAGTCTAAGCTGCAATTAAATTTCAACAGAGTCATATTTCGAAACGGATATCACAATGAGAACATTGAAATAATGAATTCAAATTAAAGGCGTTGAGTATACAATATAAAAGAAAAAGAAATAATTTTATTTACACATTTCATTCATCAGTGATTAACTCAACTTTAATATGACTGAAGAATGTAAAAACACTAGCTTTCCAATTTTTGCAGAATAAAAACAAAAACATTTGCATAATTATTATCTGCATACGCAAGTATGTCTGCCTAAAATGTTCTCTATAATACACTAGGAAATACACTCAGGAGCTTACATCAAAGAGTTAAAAAACCCATTTGGATTGTGCTAGGAAAATCTCATTTATGCGGATACATTCATGAACATCAATCAAGGAAGGAAAATGAGAATACTTCAATTTAGATCTTAGCCAGAGACAACATTCATCAAAAATTCCAATTTAAGAACGAAATTTTTACCATAGATAAATATTCAACAATTAATAATAAAGAACCAATAAATAAAATGGCCAGTTTGATTTATTGTTGACTTTTGTATGGGATTCATGGATCTTTTTTTCAAAATATTTAAAATAACTTTTAAACCTTAAATAATAAATTTTTATTTTAAAATTTATATTTTAAAATTAATTTTGAAATTCAATTGTATTTATTTTAATTTAATTCAATAAAGAGGCAAGGAATAAATATAAAAAGAAACACAAAAGAGCATGTTAACATTGAAACAGCTAAATTTAGAGAACTTTAAAAAGTTTTTCTTAAAATCGAAAGTTTTTTTATTTAATTTAATATATTACTTGTTTCAATAGCGAAATTTGTCAATTACTTGTTTAACTTAAATTTATTCTGCTACCAGAAACCGTCATTTTTTAATAATAACAATAAAAATAATTAATAATAATAATAATCATAATAATAATAATAATAATAATAATAATGATATAATAAAAATAATTAATAATAATAATAATAATCATAATAATAATAATAATAATAATAATGATATAATAAAAATAATTAATAATAATAATAATAATAAATATCTAAATTATTTCTTTTCTGTAATTGTAAAAAGTTTTTAAAAAACTTTAAAAAAACTCAGAGAAGTACGATACTCAAGAGTAAATAAAAAGGATTCAATAATAAATAACAATTTTCTAATTATCATTTTGTCAACCTTTTCTCCAATTTCCTAAGAATCCCATTGTTTATGCGATTGAATCGTTTCACAATGAACTCATGACTATTATCTTCAGTCATAACAAGAATGACGCAATTTTGTTTTCATTCTTTGAAAATATATGTTAAAAGTTTATAAAAAATATTATCATAAATTAAAATTTTCTTACCTTAATTTTTATTATTATATTATTATTTTTATTGTTAAATTATATTTATTATTATTGTTATTATTACTATTTTAATTATTATATTTTTAATATTATGTTATTATTATTTGTCCTGTTATTATTGTTATTATTGTTGTTATAATAATAATAATAAATCATTCATTAAAAGTTCATTGTTATTTTATCATTGAGTAAAAAATATATGTATTATTGTGAAATATAGAGTAATTTATATTAACATTTCAAACACATGTAAATTGAGTACTAAACAAAAATGTTTATTCTGTTTTTAAAAAATTATTTCAATTTATTTTTTAATATATTTTAAACTTCTTAATATGTATTGCACATATCCGAAATAAAATCTGTAAGAAACCTAAACTTTCAAAAGAATATTTAAGAAGAAAATGAACGTCAAAGGATAATATAAATTAAAATATCTGAAAGTAAATGTAAACAAAAATGATACGACTGTTAAATGTTTAGGATTAGATAGTGTAAATGGGGTTTACCTTGACTCATCACGCAAGCGGGAAATTATTTCCTTAAACCAAAATGGAAAACAAATCAAAAATCTTTCATCAATGTCAAAATTAATCGTCTTTTCGTTTTAACGAATTATAATGAGCCTATTTAAACAAAATATTTTTCAGGGTGTTGTAAAAGTTATTCGAAATAACGAGAACACTTTTCTTACATCAAGTTCGAAGATCTTTTGAAACTCTTTTTCTAGTTAAGGCGTTGAAGTCAAATTCAATATTTTTGTTTATTAGAAAAATAATTAGAAAAATAAGTGTCAATTTTTTAATTTTAGGAAAATCTGAGAAAAATTATTATTACAGGCAAATTGAATATTATAGAAATAATTACTAAATTTTGTAAAATCAACAAAAACAATTATCAAATATTTTTTGTTTTATTTATCCGAAGTCTGGAATTTCAGAGTTTGATTAAAATATTCATTGTAATCACTATTTAATTATGTTATATGATATTAATCAACAATATTTTCATCATTTGCAGTATTTGCGGTACATTTGCGGTATTCGATGCATAGTAAAAACTAATAAAAAAAATAATAATAATGATAATAATAATAATTATTATTATAATTATTTTTATTATATAATTAATAAATGTTAATTTAAATTAAAGTAAATAAATCATACTTGATCTGCTTGGTATTCTGGCAAAAAAAATGGACTTTTGTTTAAAAACGATGAACGCAATCATGATAATTATCATCAAAACTAGCAGTCCAGATATTGCGGCAATGAGCACATTTTCGTTTAAAAATTGATCGTAACTTGATTTTTTCGATTTGTCACTTTCTCTACTTGCTGGCTCATTTCGGTTGGTGGTCCACTGGATTTCCAACCCAGAAAATATGGTGCATTGGTTCGGTTGACCTTGATCACAGGCCTCAATGTCAAGAAACGTGTTGGTGTCAATCGGTCGGATCGTGTGCAAAGATACCGCCAAATGCAAATCACCGGAATCACTGTCAAGATTAAACAACGGTTCTTTGTATGAAGATTTTTTCAATATATATTTCACCAGTCCATTGTTACCATGATCTGCATCTGTCGCTACAATTTTACAGATTTTAAATCCTGGAGATTCCGATGCATCAATTTTTATCACTTTATTCATATTCTTGAAAATCGGCTTGTTATCGTTCTCGTCAACGACTACTACTGTGACAGTGGTTGAGGCCGTATGTAAACTATCTGAAGCTGTCACCGTTATGTGATGAGTTTCCTGTTCCTCCCTGTCTAATGAGTTTTGTAAAAAAAGTCTACCAGAATGTTTTTCAATCGAGAACTTTGATTGAGACTTGTTGTCAATTAAATAGTAGATTGTTTGGTTATCGAAATCTGTTGCTTTTATGACTCCAAGTAAAGAACGTTGTTTGTTTTCGGAGATATAAAACTGATTTATCAAAGGGGTTATTATTACCGGATTGTCATTTACATCTTTAATATGTACATAAACAATACAACTGGAAGTTAGTCTTTCGTCTCCATGATCAATGGCTAGGATCTTTAGCTTGTGAACTGATACCTGTTCTCGGTCAAAAGTCACTTTAGATTTTAGAATTTGGTTTTGCTGATCTATTGTAAAAAATGAGTCTCCTGGAGATTCAATAGACAATGTAAATTTGCCATTATTATTACTATCTTTATCCGAAACAAACATTCTATTGTCTAACATAGTGCCGATGGGCTCATTTTCTTTGATATAAAAGTGATAGGTTCCTTTATTAAATTCTGGTGGATTATCATTTACATCTAGAATGATTATAGTTAAATTCTTCACAGTTGAATGATCCGATGTATCCGTGCAACGGATTTCCGCATTTAATTTCGATTCGGTTTCTCTATCAAATTTCCTATTAGAAACAATATTGAATTCGTTGGGCTCATTGGTACCTATAGCAATAATAGGATTCAATTTATCATTATCTAGAAAATATGATTCGCAATGGACTTTATCTAAACCTTTAGAGTCTCGATCATGGACCGAAATTTGTCCGATAGGGGTCATTGTTGATGAATTTTCTAAAATCGTTGGGTTCATAGTAGCAGAATCGGGATTTCGAGGATAGAAGGCAATCGTAGGAAACTCATCATTTATATCTTGAATGTCGATTTCAACAACAGCTTCCGAGGACAGTGAATAGGGCTCAACGGCGTGATCTTGAACAATTACTTTGAACTCAAAATGGGTTTTATCACTGTCATAGTCGATTTTTGATTTAATTTCAACTTCTCCGGTTGGTCGTACCAGAAAATGCTTTTCAACTTCAGGGGAAGTGTTTGGACTCATTCTGAATGTAAATTCTCCATTATTTCCAAAGTCATGATCTACAGCTTTTAAAAGTAAAATTACGGTTCCCGGTGGAGAATTTTCAAATACTTGCTTTTCCGGTCGAAAAATTGAATCGGTAAACTTTGGTGGATTATCATTCACGTCGATTATTTCTACAGTCACTTGTAGTTCGTTGCTTTTATACGGTGAACCGTTGTCCTGGGCAATTATTATTATTTCATAAACATTTTTCTTCTCTCGGTCAAGCATTTGAGTGTTTTCTATATATAGGCCATTGTCTTGAAATAAACGAAATGAATTTCGGTACTTTGATTCCATTCTATAAATGACTTGTCCATTAGACCCGATATCAATGTCAGTAGCTTCAGGTAAAGATCTCCGAGAACCTATTGGTGAGTTTTCATTAAATGAAACTATTGCCTTGTCAGTTGTCCAAATTGGAGCATTATCATTGACGTCTTCGATAATGATTGATAATCTTTGCACGAAATTTATATTCTGATGCGTCAATTTAATTGTCACTTCACATTGTTGATTGTTGGACTTTAATAACCGATTCGTTGGACAGATTTCTTCTCGATCAATCCGACGAGTAATGAATAATTTTCCAGTGCTCGATTCCAGCTCGAAACAGTTTACTCCATTGTCATTGGTATTAAAAATCTTCAAGTTGTTTGATCGTTGGGTTTGATATAGTCAATAACGTAACCTATTTCTGTTTCTTCTTTAATTCTGTAGATTTTATTTGACGATAATCCTTCAATGTCAATTAAAGCAAATATTGACCACCATAACCAAGAATTCATGTTTGCGATTGAAAGTCTTTCGAAAAATAAAAATGGAATCGCTGAAACAAATCCTTAAATATCACCAACATCCTATTGGATGGTGAATTTGGAATCGACCAATCAGAATTTCCGGGAAAAGATAAGTTGCTAAAATGATGGTTATCGTTTTACAAAAATTGTTCAAATAATTTTTTACTTAAATTTTCTTTGGATTTTGTGTCAATCGAAGCTTGCAAAATGAGTATGAAATCAAATTTGCAACAGAAACAAATTTATAAAATATGTTAAAACTGATAATAATGATAAATGATTGGTTTAAAATATATTTTTATTGTTTAAGGAAAAATTGATTTTCCCCATGTTTTATTAATGTCTGTGATTTGGGATAGATGGGTAAATTTTTAAATTATAGAAAATAAAATATTAAAGATAATGGATACATATGTTTTTAAATCGATTATTTAATTAAGTCTAATTTATTTAGATTAATAGATTAATTTTTTTTATTTTAATAATTACTAAATACTGAATTTAATTTTAACATTTTTTGCGATATAACTCTAAGAATTTTTTTAAATAATTAGTTATTGGTTTTTTTTACCTTCAGCCATAAATAGTGAGGTTCAACCAAATTCCAAGGACTGGACAGTCAAAATTTAGAAAAACGAACAACTCTGATCATTACTGTGATTTAGTACCGAATTATTAGCAATTTATCAAAGAATTTTGTAAAATATTTTGTATTCGTTTTTAAATTGTTGTGAAAATTTAGGAAATCATCACCAGATATAGAGGCGGAGAAAGTTAAGATAGTCTTTTTAAACTTTTTAAGTAAGAGCTTCATATGACTGATTTTTATTTTTTTTATATTAGGAAAAGTAGAGAAAAATTTTGATAATAAATTTGTTTATATATTTTGTCATTTATACATTATATGATATAATTTATATAAGTAGTATAGAACTCAAACTGTATGCGGGCAGTTTTTTTATTCTATTTCTTTATCTCATTTATTTTTTATGAATTTTCGTTTTAAATAAGTGTAGAAATATTATTTATCGTTAATGCGGATTTATGTCTTCTTTTAATATTCATCAGTTTTCAACTTTATCTTTTATAATTTAATTTATTATTTTCGAATTTATTTATATCTATAGTTAATATTTTATTTAATTTCCTGAATTATAATTTAATTATTATTACCTTTCATGTAGAAAAAGGAAAAAGAACTAGTAAATAAATAAATTGATACTGCCAATAATATTTACCAAAGTACAGAAAAAAACAGTTACGTTTCAGAAGTGAATTATATTTGCATTCAATTATCAAAATAATAATGAAAAATCTTGACAATAGCAATAATTTTCAATTTTTTATTATCTCCATACATATTATTGCAAAACAATGAACTAAATCATCAAATTTGATTATCTTCTTTTTAATGCTATTTGTTTTAATTCTATATTCTAATATATAAATATTTATATAAGAAAAAGTCTCAAGAATTACAGTTTTAAATTATAAATTTAAAAAATTTTATTCATATTTTTATGCTATTTGGTGAAATATTAATTTTAATATTTTAATTTTAAAATATGCTATATGATATAATACGAATGTTTGATATGAATTTAAATATTTTAATAGTAATTTAAAAATTTAGGCACATCGAAATCAAAATAGAAAACATAGTTTTAATGAACTATATATTTTATACTTGTACTTATTTATTTACCTAAATTCAAAATGAATGAAGAAATTGAATTCAATTCTATTGCAACTAACAATTTATATAAAAATTGTAACGTATTCGACTCGCCAGCTCTAAATTAGATGTGGTAAACACTTTGAAGACCGCATTGCAAAATCGTATTTCTCACATATGGACCGGCATTTTTTATTGTTAATTACGTATATTATTTTTTAAATATGTTTTTAGTGTACAATAATTAGAGTTAGACATTATGTCGTGTGCACACCCATGAACACGCTGGCCAGTAATGTTGTTGAGGAGTGACCAACCGGTGGGCATGAGGTTTTCAACGTGTTAAATCAACCAAATTGCTTGGATGATAATAAACATTTCTTCTCATGTTTGAGCAAATATACGTTGTTTAAATTAGTGAACTGCGATTTAAAAAAATTAGTAAAATCAACGAAAAATGATGATTGAACTATTTTAAGATTTTTTGTTTGTTTAAATATTTCAGATTTTTGTGGCTGGTAAAAATTTAAAATATTTACATTTTTTTAACAAGCTTTTAGATTTATGAGTAAATGAAATTTCGACTAAAATTTTTTGGTCCATTGCTCGATTTTCAAAGTTTTGGATTTTTCATTTATCTATTCACAAATTTCAATTGACTTTACAATTATTTTAAACAAAATATAATTGTCTACAGAATGAAATGTAAAGTTTTGCATAATTTCAAAATAATTTATTGTTATAAGTATCTGACTTATAAATCACTATTTATGGGCGTATAATGTGCTTTATTCAATAGTCAACCATTTTACTTTTTTGAAATTGGTTGTCTCGTGTATTTTTAAATGATTTTATTTCTATTAGATTAATTCTCTTAAAGGATGCATTAAAAAACGCCATTGTCAAGAAAAAAATTAGAAAACTATATTTTCTCCCAACGCTGCTATGGTGACTGAGCCTAAAACTTACTATTTCAGTGAAGAAAAACAATGTTTATTTGGTGGATAAAGTTAAGCAGCTCATCACTAGGGGGCAACCAACCCCCAAAAAATACGAAAATATCACTATTATGTAATTGGACTCAAGTGTGTAGTATAGAACTACTAGAAACGAGACGTCATTACATATCTCATAGGTACCACATATATAACATATAATATTGAGTGTGAAAAATGTTATTATTATATAAAATTTATTCATTAAATTAATATTGCAATGTAAATTCCTTACAATGAATTTCCCTTGTTAGATTTTTCTACAATGCAATATTGAGAAATTACATCTTCAAATTTTTAAAATTCTCAAAACATTTCATTTAGAGACTCGAGGATGAACCACTAGTTGCGTAACTATCGGTACGCAAGTTACTCAGTCACATAACACCCCAAGCAAAAAATACCCTTTACACTTTCATCCTTGAACATATAACTTGAATGTGAATACGGTTTTAAATATCTGTATTTGACTTTTTCAATGGTTTATAATAATTTATAAATTCAGCTATTCATAATAAATGTAAATATTTTTTTTCAAAATATTCAGTATTTAAGTTATTCCATTACATTCAGAACACACTGACAAACATTCAATTATTAAATAATATTTTGAAAGATTTTTTTTGCTTACGTACCCAAAGACTATGCAGGTGAGACCTCTAATCTTGTAATTCCTTAAATGAATAATGCTACTCAAGCAATTGCTGCTTGGCTAATAAGACCTCTAATCAAAATCTCAGCCGAAAATAATTTCCAAATAATTGAAAATAACTTATCAAAGAAAATTTCACATATTTTTGATTTCCAATTTCTATAATTATTCGAATTCCTTACAATTCACTGATAAATAATCAACAAAATTTAATTAAAAATCTAAATTTTTTAGGTGCCTCATCCTTTGCAGCCTTGTCACATCAGTAAATGATGACCGCAAGAATTCGACAACAATCTCTCATTTATTATTCATCTGTAACTAATTTCGTATCTTAATGTTTCTCAGTTTATCAGTGAGATTTAGGGAAATTTCTAAATTCTTTCAGAGTATTAATGAACTGCCCATTTCTAGATTGATGAATATGTTTTTTGGTTTTGCAAGTCAATTTTATCACAGTGCAATTCAGAATTGCATCACTATTGTTGTTTTGCCATCACAATTCTTTCAATAAACTGATGCCTACAGTTACTTGAGTAAATAGTAAAAGGTTTATTCATAAAGTCATTTAAAGCTTTTAAAATTACCACAGATTATGTCCAAAATGTTAAAGATACTATAGTAAGAAACTATAAAAATTATTATTATTATTATTATTATTATTATTATTATTATTATTATTATTAATAATATTATTATTATTAATATTATTATTATTATTATTATTATTATTGTTATTATTATTATTATTGTTATTGTTATTATTATTATTATTATTATTATTATTATTGTTATTATTATTATTGTTATTATTATTATTATTATTATTATTATTATTATTATTATTATTATTATTATTATTATTATTATTATTATTATTATTACTACTACTAATGTGAGAATTTAGAATTTTAAAAACATAAAAACAAGGTAAATAACCTATGTGATTTTTAATTTTGGTTTATTAGAAATGAACAAATAAAATTGAACAATAATAAATTTTTTAAAAATTTAAACAATTTTTAAAAAATATTTTTTGATTTTTTATGGTTTTATGGAGTTTTTATGACATTTCGGTTTTATGATATTGAAATTTTCGTATTCAATTTTATGAAAAACAGAAGATTGATATAAATTAGTGTATTAAAATAAATCTTGGTTTGAAGTAAATTCTTATAACTCATGTGGCGATTACCACTTTAAATGACTTACTGATTGAAAGATTTATATTTTATAAATTCCAAGATTGAAATGATGTTGAAGGACCTATCAAAGAGAGACAAAGATTCTTTCCTTTCAAAGAGTGTAAAAATTTATAAAGACAATGATCAACAAGGAATTGACCGATGACTGAAAATTTGGAAAATACCAATAAAAATAAATCATCAAAGACAAAAAAGCGATCGGAAGTAAGCAAAACAAATGATCAAGTAATGCGAAGATATATTAATAATAACAGAGGCTATGGAGACCTGGTACAGAAAAGAAACACTAAAAGAGCTTCAAGCGACAAATAAATATTACAAAACATATGGTGGAATGGATGCATCTCAAAACTGATAATAATTAGTAGAGAATGCAACATGAAAGTGAATGTGCAATGCACTGCATGTTATTGGAAAATAGTGTAGAAAATGAGGAGTAGAAATTGTTATTTGCAGGGACATGAAAAATGTGAATGCTACATTGATCTTGAAAGGGGAAAATTAAAGGATGAATTAAAATTAGAATATATATATGTGTGTGTGTGTGTGTAATCGAGTTCAAGGAACTTACAGCAGTAAACATCAAGGCACGGAAAAATAGGTACCACGAGAATGAAAGACAGGTAATGCATCATAAAAATGAAATCTGAAATTGAGAATCAAGATGAAAGGTGACTGATGAATTATTCAAAGAATGTAGAGAAATACAATGACAAAAAATATACAAAAATACAAGATCTATCAATAGAAGCCTTGATAAGAGCTATCTGTAAAATAATATTGGTGAACAAATTTCTTGGAAAATATCTGTGTTCTTTAGTGGGTAGAGTAAAACGTAATTTGGTATTTTTTGGTAAAAAACAATAAAATTTAATGAAGAAGTAATTTTAATAAATTCACCATTTTTTACTATTATTTTCTGCCATTTTGCATGTAAATTAAAAATTTTGTCCTCCGCGAAGTCTTTTGGTTTCTGGTTGAAAAATTGTTCATTGTTGCATTTTACATTCTAGCAAGGATGTAAAAGTTTTTAAATTTAAATAATTTTGCAAACATCAAAATAAATGAAAATAAATGATAGATGGATAAGGCAGAACACACTCCTAAGTTCTACATTATAATAAACAACCCAATTTTTATCAACAGTTATCATGTGTTTGAGGAACGGCACATTTACATTTCTTTTGAGCTACGAATCACAAATAGATACGAGGTTCATCAAGTTCTTTTCATTAAGGTTGTGAGGTACCTAAATGTTGAAACGACTCAGGTAACCAAAAACTTGTAAATGGTTTACACTTGTTTTTTGAATAATCTTGCTATCTCTGAAATTTCCTATGTCTTGATTTGATAATCATCAATCACAGATGTATTACCAGGACGTTCATTATCTTCATTTGAGGTATTTCCACTTTTGACATATGTTCTTACTCACAGTACCTTCACCATACACAGCACACATAAAGGGATAAACATCGGAAATACAGTTTATGGTTTTCCATCTTCACACCCATACAAAATCATAATTATTTAATGCAATTAAACAAATGCTATTTGAATACGCACTTGGAAACATTATCTTTCGATAGCATATGAAGGTCTTACAATACAACTGACGTTTATTTGCAAATCTTGCTCTTTTTGCCATCTATTGTCAAAAAACGAAATTACGTTTTACTCAATCCAATAAATACTATAAAAAAGATAAGGAAAAAATTAATTTTTTAAATTAATTAATTTTACATAAAATTCAAAAACATCATAACATTTGCAAAAATAATGCAATTCTTTTTGTTCAGGGAGTTGTCTATAAATTTATTTTAATACTAAAAAATCACGTTTTATAAGGAAAAAGTGTATATTGTCTAAAAATTAAATCTGCTTGTTTTATTATGTGGTTAAAACAAACAAACAATGAGTTGTAGAAAGAGTCCATGAACCAAAAATTGAGAACAATTGTTTTACTAAAATCAGGAAATTGAAACTTTTTTCTGAAAATGTGAATGCATGAAAAGAAACCTTATGGGAAATACTATTGAAATGCATTATTGAGAGTCCTGAAATTATACAAACATTTTTATTGGTAATGAAGAATATAATAGAACGCAATATTATTTTGTCTCATCTATTTATTTATTTATATGTAAAATCATGAAACAATAAATATTAAATAACAGAACGGTCAAGTATATACATTCATATAAAAAATTTTAAACATATATTATTTAGAGAATTCTGTGTTTAATTAGTCAAATTTGATTTCACTATCAGATTAATTTTATATATTTTCAAGAATTTTAATTATTGAAAACAAAATTACAAAAATATCATGTGTGAATAATAATTTTATAAGACAATTAAATTTTTTAAAAAACATTTATAATTTATTAACATTCATTCCTCTCAATGCTATGACAGAACAGAAGTTTCCCATTTGAGATAAACAAATATAAACAATATCAGAATGAGAAAGAAAAATTTCGAAAAAAAATAAACTTAATCAATGAAAGACATGTGATTAAGACACAGAATAAATGGAAACAAAAATATAAAAAGCAAATTTCAAAAAGCAAGATTTGAAAAGATAAGAAAATATGAGATAGAAACTGAATACAAATTACAGAAGGAAATAGAGAATGGAAAAAATTCAAAATGAATTCAAAATGAAACATTTAGTTGTGTTATTTAATAAAACAAATTGTGATTATTAATGGTAACTATTTCTTATAATTATAATAATATTCATAATACAGATAATAATAAATAATAATTGTAATAAAAATAAATATTTTACCGTTCCCTTCCAAGCGGGTCCAGCTTTTTGTTTTTTATTTCATTATATTTGTTTATTTTTGTGGTACATGGTTTTTATTATAATTATATAATTTATATAATACCTAACAGCAGTGATATACAAACCCGGTGTTATGGCACATAGATGAAACAGAAGAAAATCAAAAATATGACGCTATGAAATTTTAAATTCGACTGTTTTATTTGAGTAAAAAAAATTTCAAAATTTGTCAAGTAATAATTGATAAAATAGAACTTTATTCCCGTTAAGTTTCCAACAGAGAGAGATTCAATTTTTTTGTTTAAGTTTGATTTGAGTTTTTTTCCAGTTTTAGATTATCATCTTTTTATTTATGTCCTGACATATCTTTTCAATATGTGGCAAATCAAATTATGTCTTAAGGGGTCGATGGTTTAAAAAACGCTTGAAAAACACTGTTTTATTTAAATAGCATATATTTACAGTTAATATCATTTCTCATATCGTTCCGACATAAGCTTTTAAAGGAGACTTAGCCGGGTTAAATAAATTCTCTGACACAAAAGCAATAATTAAAACAATTATAAATATAATTATTAAATTAAGTAACAAAAGCCTTAGAATTCTCAAATGTTTATCTTCTAGAAAATATTTTTTATAATGTAAAGCATTTATGTAAAATAAAATTCGGATTTCAAATTTAATATTTCTTCCTGGATCGCGATATGAATTAATAAATCCTCATCATTAAAGAATAGTATGTAACACCAGGTGGTTAACTTTACTACCAATTCTTCTTTACTATTTATTTTCTTCAGTAATAATAATAATAATAATAATAATAATAATAATAATAATAATAATAATAATAATAATAATAATAATAATAATAATAATAATAATAATAATAATTGGAAGTTCTATATCCAAATCTAATCCTTCTAACCATATACTCTGGATAATAATTTCCCCAAGAGTCTTTTCTAGCCACTACACTTAATACCTTTCTTTTGGTCCACATTTTTTCTACCGCAAATTCACATCTAAACTAAATTCATCTTTTTGCGTACCATTTGAAACCCAATGTTTTGATAGTCATTATGTTTTCTTTATCAATATTGAGTCTTTGCTCGATCTTCCTTTGCTATTGTTTCCAATATTTTTACAGAATTAGTCATCCACTTTTTGACAACCATTCCTGCTTCAGCCCAAATCATCATCAAATTCCATTGTATCATCCATATAAGTTGAATTGCATTTAGTATTTCGTTTCATATTTCTTCGCATTTTCTTGCACTAGTAGTCAGAAATGGTGAAGTGTTCAAGCCAAATATCAAACAATTAAATTCGTATTTTTGTATTTTCTAGCCTTCAATCTATAGAAATCTGTGATATTGTCTATATTCTTTCTTTAGTTGTATCTCTAAGTACATCTCAGAGATATTAGAGCAATCGCATCCTTTCGGAATCGAATCAATATATCAAAAACCTCATTGTGCAACTTAGATCCAGTTTCTATTATATCGTTCAATTCGATTCCTTGACTTCTTGCATCAGCATCAAACACAACTAACTTTCGTAGTTTATCTGTTTCTTTTCACTATTGGAAAATATGGTAATATCCACTCATTTTTTCTATATTGTTATTATTTATCTCGAAAATGTATTTTTTTCGTTTTGTACTCTAGAATAATATCATATTCTTCAAATAACTTTTCTTTATTTAACCTATATTGCAGATTTTTCAATCTTTTTTTTTGCCATCACTCTACTTTCTCGTAACATCATTGGTCCTTTTTTCCATGGTATTGACACTTCATATCGTCCATTTACAATTTTCATCTCATGTTTTGCTTTTTCATAAATCTCTTGATTTTTCTTAGACCGTTTAGTGTTATACGAATCAACCTCCTCGATTTCCCAAAAATTCTGAACTTTTCTATCTTAATTTTCAGAACTACTAAATAAGGTTCGTATGAAATTACTTTGAGTGGTGTCAATCCAGCAATTGGCTAAGCTATTCTTAATTAAATTTCTTTCAATGATCTCTGTACGCCTTAATAGTCTGCTCCCATCAGCACCTCAATGATATGTCTTTCATGTAGCATCGGAAAGCTGATTACTTTTAAATGGTTTCATCTATCTTTTTCCTTAGACCAATTAATTACTTGCATTTTGTCAGCAATACTAGCTACCGCTAAAGCTTCAAAGTCTTTTTCCCTTTTTCCATAATTGCTGGTTAAAGTCATCTTTACTGACTTTGCTTTTATCTTTTGAACAATTCCCCCGATTACACCGACTGGTATCACTGATTCTTTCCCAGATAAATCTAACTCATCAGCAATACGTTGGCTAATATAGCTCATTGAACTTGCATCATCTAGTAACGCAATCACTTTTCTAGTTTTACCATTCTTGTTCAGATAGATCGGGATTGTTCTCAAGCTCAGGTATGTTCTATTATTTTCTTTGATATCATCAGTTTTCGTTGTCATCATCATTCATTTAATTTGGAGCTTTTCCAGTTTTTCAATCTTTTCATGGTGCAATGAACCGTTTCCTTTCCCTAATATTCAAATTTTTGAACTCTGCGCCCTGCTCGAGATAATGTGTTTCTATACATTTTATACACTTTGTCTGGTTTGGTCTAGTTGTATCTCTTTCCTTGTTTTCTTGATTTTTTGGTGGTTCAATTTTTGTAGTTTCAAAATGTGTTATTTATCTCTTCCATGCATTTTCCTTCTTACTTTGACCATTGTATTGAGTGATTCCTACCTTGTGAAAACCTTTGTCTAGATCAAAACCATAAAACCTTTCATTGGTTGATCGTGTCAATTATGATTCATCTTGTAACCAATTTTTGGGCTCTTGATTGGATTATTCCGTTTCATTTTTATGTTTCTTTCTTTTCCATCTTATAAGTAAAGAAGCTGGTAAATTTTTTAAACATTGTTGAAATAAACTTCCACTTTCCAGGCCTATTATCCTATCAATATTTATAAGTTGAACTGCTATTGCATATAACAATCTAATAAATGCTTCAAGATCTTTCGGTTTGTTCTCCCGGACTGGTTTAAAATGATCCATTTCATCTAACATATAAAGATAACATATGTCCTTGCCACCATATCGTTTTTCTTATTTTTCTTTTGCCGTCTGATATGCCATTGAAGAATATCCAAGATTCTCAATCATCTTAAATGGATCGCCTCTCAAATAATTTCGGAGATGTAACATCTTTTCAACATCTCTTCCATCAGTATCATCGATAACTGTTATGAAAGCTGCAAACAAATTTCTATAATCTTTTACTTTTCCTTCAAATATTGGAATGGTGAGTTTTTGTAAGTTTCCTAAATATTTATTTGGAATTTTCATTTCCACTTCTCCACTAACCGACATATGGTTGGGGCTCACGGAGTTTTAACTTTTGTTTCTAACAACCTTTCGATTACTCTCGAGTTTAATCTTATTTCTCTTTTTATTCTCTTTTTAAATTATCATTGCAATATCTGTATGATTTAATTTCACACTGATTGTCAGTAATCTTTCCAATTTCTCAATAACTACATCATTTTCCTTTTCATATTCATCTAGTTATTGAGGTACATACTCAGAATTTATCGATGATAATATTTTGTTTCTTTTTCTTGTCAATGATGACTTAAGGGTTCGCTTCTACTTCATTCCTTCTTCTAGTTCTTTTTTTTCGATTTCCTCCTCGTAACCTTAACACTAGCAAAACCTTTTTCAAGTGATTTGTGCGAAAATTCGTGAATACCTTAAATATATCTGATTCATAGTCAAATTTTATAGAAAATATTATTATTAATAATAATAAAAATAAATAAATAAATAAATAAATAAATAATAATAATAATAATAATAATAATAATAATAATAATAATAATAATAATAATAATAATAATAATAATAATAATAATAATAATAATTTACAAATTCTAACATTATTGATTAGTGATAATAATAAATAATAGTGATATTAACATTTATATCAATTATTATAATAAATGATAATAATTTCTTATAAAATAGTACACAATCACACCAGCACCAATGAAAAATATAAAATCCGGAGAAAATAATAGCCTTTCTGCTGTTGGTTTCCGTAGTTTAAAGCTAGTGAGAAGTAATTAAATTTGTTTTTAATTATATTTTACGAATATTGAAATATTTGTTGAAAAATGTGCATTATTTTTAAAAGAAATTGCAATGAATCACATATCCATCAAACGGCTCTCTAATTTTCCCACACAAATTGACTGGTGTTTCCATTTTCAAGTACTTGAAATTAAGTTTTCGAATTTTATTTCAAAAATTAAAACAAATAATTAAAAATTCATGGAAATATTGATTTTCATCTTTTATTTGTATACTTAATCGTTATTTGTTTATTTACTTAAACAGGTGTTTCGTTGAGAGCATGCGGATCTCGTTTTGACTCAGAAATGTGATTGTCAGCGCACGAGACGAATCTGACTTCTGGTTTTGACTTTGGAAAATCATATTTCACTGGAATAATTATCGTTTTTAAAATAATAAAGTTTGCCGATAATATTGTTATCAGATATCTGAAAAAAGAAAACCTCAGTGTGTTTAGAATTTATTGTTTTAGCCTCTACTATTTTTCCAGACAGAGTCGCGAAAAATCGTAGTCATAGAAACAACTCATGTGACTCTCGGCATAGCAAGAGAGGGAAATAAAGATAAGGAGAGAGAGAGAGAGAGAGAGAGAAAGAGAAAAAGTACATCTTCCATTAAAGATATAAATAAATCTCCGGTTTGCGTTTGTGTATATTTCTCTATGCCTCGTGCTTCATCTCGGCCAGTTTAACATGTTGTATTAGTCACTGATTTTCACCGGCTGAAATTCAGTTTTTATGTTTAGGTGCTTGTCTTGATTTAATCATAGAAATTTGCAAAACAAAAATATTCTGGTTTTATTTTCCTCGTTTTGTTTTGCTCTATTTTTACTAAATTCACTCCATCATTTTCTTATTTGAGAATTCTCTTACTTTTGGAGTTGAAACTCTTCATGCGTACAAATTACAATAAATGAGTTACTAAATTTAGAGAGGCAGAAAATATGATCTACTATTATTAGAATTTGCATTAAAGAATATCAGATGAATCATTTTTTGTAAGAGTCTATCAAAAATTAATTAAAAAAAAATTTTTATCCCCCGCTAAAGCAAAATTGCAATTTGTAATTCAGTATTTTGTCACGTGAGAGGAAATAATTTTGGTTTTCACGTGGTTTTAATTAATTTTTTATTAAGTATTAAATTGATCTGGTACATTTAATCCAGTGGTTCTTAACCTTTTTAGCTACCGGCACTCCTAAGGTGTTCAAACAAAATTCTCGCACCCCTTACCAAAAATAAGGAATTATATAAATTGAAAAAAACCAATGCTCAACATATTTTTTATTAATATTATGTTCATAACAATTGTTTACAAATCTTAACTATTATCTAAAATTTAGATTCTAAAATAATCAATTAAATAAAATAGAACAGGGTTAGGTATACGGTCAGATCAGTTCTAGACCAAAAAAATCCAGTTAGGGTTAGTATTTTGGATTTTTTTGGATTCGAACCCGGAAGGTACTTAAGTGCATAGCTACCCACTAAATAGAGTGAATTTGTAAAATTGTAAACTTGCACCCCCATATATACTAGATCGCACCCCGAGGGTGCGAGCACCCCTGGTTAAGAACCACTGATTTAAACAATAAAATGTTTATTGAAGAAATATGAATCTAAAAATTGCAAATTGATTTAGTTTGATTCAAACAATTATAAGTTGACCATAATAAAAATAATGAATTAATTTTGATGAAGACTTTTTTTACATTTTAGGCAATTTATTCGTCCTCTAGAATGACAAAATAAGAAGAAAAAAATTAATTGTCTATAAAAATATGATGTAAACGATCCAAGCCTTATATTGTCTTTTGAGTTCAATTTATCAAATATTGGGTTCGAATTATAAGACTAAAAATAACATTCAAAAAGCGGGCCGAAAAGTTGTGATAATTTTGGAAAATACAAGGCATAATGATTTTAATTGTTAAAAATTTAATATAATTTATTAATATTGTTGTCTTATTTGAGGGTCGTTTCTTTTGAAAATTTATTCTTTAACCTTTTTAGTGAAGATTAAATTTTAATGAAAATTTAACATAAAAATTTTAAATTTAAATAAAAATCACTTCATTTAAACAAAATATCTTTAAAAATATAATCTCCACCTAAAGAATTCAAAAATAATCGTTTTCATAAGTTGTTCTTGACAATGAGTTTGAATAATAAAAATGCAATGCAGTAAGAAAAATTAAATTAAAATAAATTTTTTTTAGTTGAAGAAGGTAATTTTATAAAGTTTAATAGCAAAATCGTGCAAGAGAAACAGTTTCTTTTCTTCGTTAAGCTTTGCACATTTTCACACAGATTGTACGAGCTCATACAAAAAATAATAACAAAACAAATATTTTTTTAATGATAAACTACATTTTTACACATAAAACTTGTTAAACTCATTTACCCATACTTAAATATAATATTTTAAAAAATCCAAATCGAAAACACTTTTTCATTAATTTCATTAACTGACACTACAGTTGGTACAAAATTATACTAATTCGAAAAAATGGCTACATTTTCTTTATAAAAACAAAAAATAATTAATAGTTTTATGTCTTATTTTACATACAAACTTTCCAAGATTTTGAAAATTTTGTTACATTTGGATTTAAAAAATTATAATAAAAAATATGTGAAAATAAAAGAAATTTCAACAGTGCACAAAAATACATTAAGGCTTGAATGACATTATATAATTCCTTAATTCCTTTTTTATATTTTAAACGAAACCCTAGTCTATTATGAAGACATTTTATTTTTATTTTCTAAATATAGGAAATTGAACCTTAGCTTGTGTTTATAAATTTAATTTTTTTCGCTAAATTAATTTTCTATATTTTAGTCCTTTACCTATTTTCAAAGGACGTCATTTATTAAAATACTGATATATATATATATATATATATTTGAAAGAATTGATTAGTATCAGTAAATACAATTGTTGTCTGAACTTTGTGTTTATAAATGGATTTCGATTCTTACTTAGATTTTGTTCGGATCTTGGCTTTCAATTTATATGTCATGGGTGTAATACCACATACATTGAAATGACTGCCCGTCATTTTGCTCTCAAGTTTTTGATAACTGTCGACTGATGGAATTGATTAATATTAGTAAGTGCAATTTTTTGATGCAGATGAAACAAAATGTAAAATAGTTTTGGTAAAAATTTTTAAATATTTTTGTTGGAAATTTTATTTAAACTTTGTTAAATTGTCGGTTTTGTAAAGTTTAAAAAAATTAATTTTTTTTAACATTTTGTAGAATTTGTGATTTAAAAAATGCAAAATTTTTAATTTTTGATAAAATGTTTTGAGAATTTCAAAGCAGAAACTTGTTTAAATAACAATTATTTACTCTAAATAGTTTAAAGTTCAAGACTACCTGACGAAGACTGTTATTCAGTCGAAATATATTGTAGCGGAATATATATTTTGGATTTGTGTTGTTATTCTTTAGTTTAAGAATTGAATAAGAATTTATAGAAAGTTTTATATCCATCGATATAATGAATTTAATGTTTATTAGCAATTTGATTCGATTTTATTTTCATTTGAATTCAACCATTTTACATGTCAAATATATAAATAAATATTTTTGTCAATATTATGCAAACCATTTTATAAAAAATAAGGTTTGAAAAATGTTTAAATTCAATTTAAATTTTTGGAATATTTAATTTTTTTTATTTGTTTTTATATTAAAGTAAACGTGAGATTTATTTTAGAGCACAATGAAAAATAAATTAGAATAATAAATAAGTTACTTGAAAACATTAACAATACTCATTAGAAATTCTATTTATTTTAAAACCGCAAATTTTGAGAACTATTTTTAATTAAAAATTACTTAATTAATAAAAATACGTTTATGATACAGAAAACTCAAACTTATATCTGTGTTTTTAAAATGACGTTTAAAAAATTAAAAATTAAGTAACAAAAAAAAATTATTTGTAATATATAATCATTGAAGATTCAACTTCAAGGATGACTGGACAGGCCTTGGGCTAGATTTGGAAAAAGTAAACTGTTTTGTTAAGCATACTTAATTATAAAATCAGTGAATTTTTAGTTTAAACTTTAAAATAAAAAAAATACGAAAATTAAATTTTAAATTTGTTAAAAATTATGTTGTATAAAGAACGAATAATGAGTTGAGGCTTGTAATAAATCAACTACTTTGAAAATTTGGTCTTTCATTGTAAAAATTATTGATATCGTTATCATTAGCTCATACATTGAATTATATAAAATATTGATAGATAATTAAAACAGTTTAATAATGCTTTCACATTTAGTCATTTTTGTATCTATATCGTTCTTTATTTGATGTTCCGTTTTTCTAATGTCGGTGTTCCAACTTGTAGTTTCTTTCCTTTCGATTCTTTTTTCCTTTATAATTACATTCAACTTTTCGTCATTAATTTGAGATGTTTCTTTCAATTGTATAATGATTTAATTAATTAATTATCGTCCAATTAAATAAATTAACATTAGAAAATTACCATCAAAATAATTTTTAATATATTTAACTGTTATCATAACTAAAATATTCGAATATTAAAAATCGGAAATTATTATTTATAAAATGTTTTAATTGCAAAAATAATTTAAATTCTAAATATTTTTTTGAATAGAATTTACAAAAACAAACAAAGAAAAAAAAGTTGTATATTTGAAGGATAAGTTAATCTGTTTGATCTTCATTTATTCCATGAAGAACCATTTTATTTAACCATTGAATAAAAAAGAATAATTCTCTACAATTTTTAAAGTTTTTCTCACGATTTTTAATTTTGTATAATAAATATGTAATTTCTAAACATCAATTTTTTTTGGAAACGAAGTAAGTCACATAATAATAAATGAAACTTACAAGTAAGACAAACATTTTTTTCTAATAAAAAAGACATCCAAATTTACCTTAACAGTTATTTTCAATATTTCAAATTTTTATTTAAATTATTTAAATGAAAAATACAACAAATTAATTTTGAAAATATCTCTAAAAACATATAATTTTCAACCGAAAAATAATCAGTACCGTAGAAATATTTTAGAATTTTTTTTGATCAATTAATTTATTTCTAATAAATAAATAGCTCACTCGAATCTTGTTTTAAAATCATTCATACACATAAAATTTCTAGGAATATTACAGAAATATCTTGAATTTAAAAATTGTCTTTAAAATTATATAAAAAATAATCACATTAATAAAGTGACATGTAAAAGACAATAAAAGTTTTATTATGCAATAATTTATCAAAATAAAAATAAATAAGAATACCTTTCATTATTAACATTATTTTCTAGATGTAAGTCTATGATACAGTTAAAGTCTTAATCTAGTGAGTTTATACACCTACTCAGGCGTGACCAACATTTTCAGCCACCAGGCCCATTGCAAAGACAATGTTTTTTTAAATTTAAAAATGTGAAATACAAAGCTTTATTATGAAATTTATTTATGCATAAATACAACAAATTAAAATAAAAATCTTATGCTTTGTTTTTCTATTATTCAATTGTTTATAAAAATTCCACAAATTTTCTCATGTAATGATTTATTCTAAATTAATTTTTACTTATTATATATCAACAAAAACGTCATTTACATATACAGAAAATATATAAACTTTTATCCAGTTTTTTGAAACAATTATTAGTGCTCAATTTTTATTAAAGTCTTGAGCCCTTTGTCTTGAAATATTTAACGATACAGTCTCTAATATTTGAGCCTTATTGTTTGACAAATAGCCTTGACAAACGTTTTTAGTCATCAACAATCAAATTGCAACTTCTGTTTCTGCCACTTGATTTATCATCTTTGACCATTAAAACAAGTAATCGTTTGGCCCTGGGTGAGCACTTGCCAACACCACCTAAAACATGGAATCTCACATCGCCGCTAAATGTCAAACTGTTCATCTCAAGTACAGACGGTACAAAAATTGTAAATCGCTAAAATTTAATTTCATTCAAAAATATAGAAATAGTGTCATGTATCAAATCAACCAATTATTGGAAATTAAATAGCTAATATTTAAAGATTAATTGTGGGTCGCATAAATACATTGACTTAAACTTACGCTTTGTAGAACTTATTAAGTTAAGACTTTAACTGTAACAAATATACCGACTGCAAAACGTTTCCTAATATTTAATAGATCACTCATTTTTAAAAAGGAATTATATTTTTCACACCCCATGCTCATTTAAATTAACAGTCCTCTTTCTATACATATAACACATACATATATATATATATATATATATATATACATATACATACATAAAAAATTTAAAATTAAGGAATATACACAAATATTATGATTTATTAACAATTGTTCCATGAATAAAATATTTTTTAGTTAACCATTGCTAGGTTTTTTTCTTAAATATTTCATTTATTCTCATTACAGCTACAGGTCAAATATATTTAATTAAGCCACACAAATTTTCAACACTGCCTTTGTCAACTTTATGAAAATTTGATTTTTTGTTCAAATCAAAATAAATGAAATTTGAAAAGCTAACAAAAGTTACGTATATTATTAGTTTTAATTATCATTTTAAAAAATATAAATAAAAAATATAAAAATATTAAATATTAATTTTAAATTTAATACACAAATTAAACATTTTCATTGCATAACTTTAGTCTCCTAGCATTTTGAGAGAAAATTTCAGATTTTGTTTAAACTATAATTAGTTTTCTTAATAAACTAGGTAAATAAATGTTTCAATAACTGTTATATCTGGAAACGCTAAATTTCATTGTAAACTTGTTAGCTTTGCAATATAGAAATGGTGTCGAAATGTTTAACTTTTTTTCTATTCATAAAAAATGTAATTCAGGTAGTTTGACAAAAAGAAATCCTAGTAACTTCTACTTCAAGAAAATCAAAGATCTAGTAAAAGGCTTTCTGAAGGTAATTGTAAAACTGAAAAATAAGCATTTCAAAGTTGAGAAAATGATAAATTATGTTGCTTTTTCGAATGTTCAAATTGAACTGTTAAATTAAGTGAATTAGACTTCTTCAAGTGGTTCAATAAAAAATATGCTTTTAATAAAAATTGCCACTTAATTAAAACAAAAATTTAATTAATTCAGTTGGAAGACTTTTTAACTATACTTTATTGTAAATAAAATTCGAATTACATTATATAAAAATTAATTTTTGTTTTAAACTATGTAGAAAAAAATATTATTATACTTTTAGAGCATAAATTTTAAATTTGTTTTAAAATCAACTCCGTAGAGGTAGTTATAAATTTTGTATATCAGCACTCTGCTCTAATCAATTTTTTTCGATCCCCAATAGTGAAATCAGTAAAAATGGGAGAGATAACATCGTCGAATTCTCTGATATCTCTATGATTCTGTAAATAATTTAGCAGTTATTTATCCGATTGTCATCCACATATTAGATTAGAGATCATTTATTATGACAGTTAAATAAATTATCTCAATTAGTAAAAAATTAGTGCGACTATCTTAACCACAAAAAAATACACTTTTGCATTTTATTTTCAATGATATTATTACTCATTGTTTTATTTATTTATTTTTTTTACCTTGTGACACCGATGATGCTTCTTTGGTGGATTCCTAGTTATCAACCAGCATGACTCAGATTCGTGGAAATGAGTACAGAAATTATTTTACTGGCATAAATTTGCAGATCGTTGAGAAAATATAAAGAAAAAAGAGATGAAATAAACGAATCGCGTGAGCATTTTTCAACAGAAATAAAACAAAAACAGTATTTTTTACATTTTCACGAAAAAAGCACATGCATTTTTGATTCCATCTCGTGCTCAGCTAAAATATTATCAATATTTTTAATGTTGATTGAATGAAAACTGTTTTGATTTTGTTTTAATCTTCAATAATATTTACTTTATGTTATATGATAAATAAAATAAAATTTATTTTGTGAACGGTTTTTTAAATATTTTTCTAAATAATTTCTACGGAAAATAATCATATTGGTAAAATCAAGATAAATCATATTTAGGTTAGATGAAACATGGTAAATATTTAATCAGTTTTGTTTAAATAAGTGCAATTGTTGACGTCTAAGGAGTCAAAGTAAAAGAATTTTTAAAAACGAAAAACCCCTTAAAATATTAATGATTTAGATTTTTCTAGTGATGGATCTAAAGCTTTGTGAAAATGATCTTGAGTTGGAAAAAGAGTTATTTGAAATTATGACTACGGGTAGCATAAGGCGTTTGATTTTTCTAAGGTTTTGGAAGGCAACAAAATCATAATTTAAAATTTATAATAATTTTATTCATTTAAAAATATTTTTCTCTAGTAATTACTAGAATAATATACAAATATTTTGTTTAAATTATATATATAAAATTCAAATTAATTGTTAATTATACACAATTATATGTAAATTAAAATTTGATGATCAAGGTTCTTATTATTTCGTAGCCTTAAAAGGATCCGAGCAATATGTTGAAGCCTTGAGCGCAAATCTTGTTACCAAGCTCAAACTCTAGAAAATATGTTATCATAATATTTTCATTACGAAACACTGATTCCTTCTGGCTCTGTAATGTCTTATAAACTAACAGTGACGTAAAATGGACTTCGGTAACCTATGACCTGTGGGTCACCAAATTCTGCAAATGAGGAATAATATAAACGAATAAAGTATAAAACACAATAATTCTAACATTCAAAATAATTTTGCGTGAAATTTTACTGACCCTCAAACGTGTTATTAATATTCAATTTTTGTTTATTTCGACTCGCAGTCAATAAAGATTGCCGAAGCCTGATATAAAATTTACATTCCTTAAAAATATAAATGTATTTTAATAATGATCATCATTTTGGTCTTTGTTAAGAATAAAAGTTCTCATAAAGTGAAAATATACGTTCAAAAGCAGTTTGGTATCAATGTCATTTTTCCTCTGTTTACTTACCTAAATTATTGTCATTACGTTTTTTTTATTTTTTAATGAAAATGCATTATTAAAAAAGTAAGCAAAATTTTAAAGCTTTCAAATCATCAACATTTGGAGGTTTTTTAATTCTCATAAGCTCTAATAAAATATGTAAAATAATTATTTCAGCCCATTCCATTAAATTTGGGTTTTACACAAAATAAAGAACTTATTAAAAAATTTATATATTTAATAATAAAAATACAAATGGTTAAAAACTCATCAAATTCATACTGCTGAAAATTACCTAATAGCAAAAATAAACGGTGCAAAGGAGTTATAATTATAAATTTAGGCGTTGTTTAAAAATTGTTAGTAAAAAATCCCAAAAATTTAAACAAGAAAACTACACTCAACTACAATTTTTAATAATTTTCAAACAATTTTTAAATATCTTTATATTGCAAAAAAAGTTTTTTTAAATTAGAATAGGTTAAAAATTTTTTAATTATTTTAAAAATGTAAAATCAGTTAAGGTTTAACGTAATTTAAACTAAACCGATTTCTTTTACTGATACTTTTACTGATATATTTTTTTAAATATTGTTATTAAAAGTTACAATTTACAAACTTTTCAGTTGTCATACGAGTTTTAGTATTGATATTTTTATGGTCAAAAATTAAATAAATATATTTTATTAGTAATAGTTCAAAATTACATAAATTAATCACAAAACCTCATCTAAAAAATCACCCTTTAAAATTAATAAAAAAATTATTTAAATCTTGATTCATTAAAACAAAAATACTGAGTCAAAGAAAACAAGCGACTAGAAATGAAAATCGGTTTGAAATATTAAATTATGAAAATTTGACTTATTTTTTCCCGAATGACGCCAAGCGATTGGGGGGTGTCGAAAAAATATAGGATAATCCATTAAAGCGTCATGTTGGTTGATAAATATTGCGTTGAAAAATAATATTCACTCTTTGCGTGTTTGAAATCTCGTGGAGTCATCTTAATGAAAAAGATGATAAAAATATAATACGCTGACAAAATTGAATTATCTGCAACACACGAGAAATTTGCTAAATTCATCTATTCGATTACTTTCATACACAAATTGAATAATTATTTTATTTTTTGACATTCTTAGAATTAGAAATGACAAACGGGAATTGTTGATGTTTGTTTTACATTTGTATTGTTGTGTTTAATGATCATAGTAAGGATATATATATATATATATATATATATATATATATATATACTCAACTCTTTTTTAACACGGCAGATACGTTCAAACAAAAACGGTGTAAAAAAAGGCATTCTGCACATATTTAAATTGATGATATATTTCACCACTTTTAAAAACTATCCAAAATCAAAAAAGAGCTGTATGTTGTCCTAAAAACCTTGCAGAAAAGTATAATATTATTTACCAACAACTAAACAAATTATAATGAAAAACAAAGTACAATTAATATACATTATTATTTAAAAAAGTATAAAATAAGTAATAAAGCGAAACTTTAGTCCATAGTTATAAAAAAATCTAAATTAGAATAGAAGTAAAAGAATTATTTAGACTATTCATCTCTACATGATAATAAGCGCGAACGTTTATTACCGAGTGGACAAAAAATCGCTTTAATTACTAGAGATGTCGAACATATCTGAAGAGTTGTAAACAATGAAGAGACTAGTTCTTTATTAACGTTCTCTTATTTTGACTTTCTTTTGATTAGGAAACCTGTCATCTGCTGCTGTGTTTTTGGTTTTTTATGTTGCTTATGCACTTCATGATACCCAACCGTAAAGATCTGCAGGTTACTTTGCACGTTTTATATCGGGATCATAAGTGAGTAAATGATGTACCATTATTTTAGCAAATTTCAAGACCTTGCGAATTAAACCAGCTGTTAGTTTGTGAATTTTAACTTTGTCTTCATCATCATGGTTATCATTAGTATGATCATCTCTTGTAGCTTCAATTAGATCATCCTCATCCAAAGGTTTATCAATCATCAATTCATCGATGCCCACAGATTCAAGGTTTTCAAAGCCTTCACCACCAATTTCGTTTGATAAATTTATAATTTCAGAACACAAAATTGATGCTTGTGTTATAGAGTTTACACTTTTGACGCATTCTGGCAAAGTTCTTTCCAACAAGCATTTAGCATAGATGTTCGCAATTATTTTATGGCAAAGGAAGCATGAGTAATAATCCATAATCGTATAATTTTCCCATATTTGTAAGACCGTCGAGTCTCTTTGTTCGACTCCATCTAAATATATTTACACCTGATTCAGTTCATAAAAAACTTCTATAATAGAAGTTTTAATGAACAACCAATTACAATTATGATTAAGTTTATGAATTAGTCATTTTTAAAATGGCTGACAGGTAAATATTTTAATAAAGTATATTTGAAGGCTTGGATTGTGATCTCGTATATTTATGAGATCATTATTCAAGCTCTTAAATAATACTTTTCATCGTCATTTATTATAAATTTAGTTTTAATTAATTTTTTTAGGTGTTTTTAGGAATTTATGCCAATTTATGTAAATTAATGGAATTATTTTTGAATAAATGTAAGTCCGATTAATTGAAAACTAAAATTTATTAAAATAAAATTTATTATTAAAAAGTTTCTTTATTCGAATAAACTATTCCTCTGTTCCTTGGAAATTTGTTTTGGCTGCCATCTTTTTTAACTTCTGACAAATCCAAATTTTTGATAATTATTGATTTTATGAGGCTTTGGAAATTTCTGTTAATTTCCCAAATTTATAAAAATCTTCCTCATTTTATATGATATTAATGATTTGGATTTTTTATACTCTATAAAAAATTTTTTTAAAACTTAAGTTATCGGAAAACTTATGTTTTCAGTATTTTTTAAACTCCTCGTTTGAAGGTTCTGGCTCTACTGCTCCTGGTAAATTGCAAATGAGGTAAAAAATGAATTTATTTTAATTACAAGTTAAATGTTACATTGTTATTTCTTAATCTCCTCAAAAACCTAGAGTTTTGATGGATATTTTTGAAGTATCTGAAAAGTTGTAAAAATATTAAATTGATTGAATTTCGTGAAAAATCTTACGAAATTATTTCTTAATTTTTTCTACAACTCAAAGTAGAGTTATTGGTATTTTTTCAAAAATTTTCGGCTTTAATTTAAAAAAAACTTGTCTAAAAAGTTACTAAAAGCAGTTTTATATAGAGTTTTTATTGAATTGAACATTTCTACATTTTGAAAGTTTGCATGCATTATTTACTATGTATTATGTTTTTATGTTAAAAAATTTTTCTCCTAATTCCTTCCTTCCTATAATATAAGTTTTTATTCAGTCGAACAAATTACATGCAGACACGGGTAAGTATGTATGTTCCTATATTATAACTTTATTGATTTTTTCATTTTATTATAGGAGTTTTTAATGAACTGAATCAGGTGTATAAGTTTTTATTCAGTTGAACAAATTACATGCAGGCACGGGTAAGTATTTATGTCCCTATATTATAACATTATTGATTTTTTCATTTTATTATAGGAGTTTTTAATGAACTGAAACAGGTGTATGTGCTTGTTTTATGTAATAAATTTTAAATGCTGCTATTATACCCTTATCCAGTGGCTGAAACCACCAGCAGATCTTTATGATTTTGATATGTAGGGCAGAATTAAATACTAGCTCTGGTATATAACCCCAGTCTTGAATTATTTTTACAAGCTTTTCAGAAAAGATATTTGCAACATTTTCGTCACATCACTATATAAACACAACTTTTTGTGTAAGTAAAATTGAAATAGAGTATTCACTTGTCTTTGGAGTAAAATGAAAATATAGGTTTTGACAAATTCTATAAATAAATAAACAATATATAGATTTAAAATATATGACCTACTTATTGACATTAAAATGTATGAAAACTATAGCTTAAGCCAGGGGTCGGCAAACTATTACACGCGTGCCTGATATGGCACTCGGTAGAGTTGTCAATGGCACTTTATACACCACTATAAAGTGGTCTGGGTAATAGTGACTCTTATACTGCCAAAAGCGGTTTCACATATGTTCTCTAATATTATTAGATTAAAAATAGATATTTGTATTGGTATTGAAATGGTAATTTTTTGCTTTATTAAACACCAATTTTCCAAAATTTTTAAATTGTGTTCGAATTTTATGTTGTTTGTTTCTCAATTAAATATATTATAAAGATAATTCTGCGATCAAATTATTTTCATAAAGAACTGTATTATTTAATGTGACAGACATATACCATAACTTCTTGGTAAAAAAATATGGTGGCACTCTGAATTAATTAGCTTAGCACACCACTTATTTGACCTTAAAATATATGAAAACTATGTAGGTAAAACTATAATCTAATATAAAACGACCTTGGCTTACTTATTGACGTTAAAAATTATCAGCATAATATTTTTTCTAGGATGTGAGCAGGTAATATATAGTTCAGAACTTCCTTTGGAAATAATGTTAAGCTAAAATATCCTTAAGTAAGATGAGTGAGTCAAGGTTGTATTAAGGTCAGAAAATAGAGCCAGCTCGTCTTAAAATCACTTGAGTTTCAAAAACTTTATATTTAAAATATAGTTAAAGCTATATGTCGTAACTTTTTGATTAAATCATTTCAACATGCGACACAGAAAATAATCGTTTGTGGGCGTGAATAATATTAATGAACATAGAAAAATTTGAAAAGAACAACAGATTTAAAAGTTTTTAAAATTTTTATAAAAACTTTAATATTAAGTGGAAAGAATTTTATGTGAGGCATTGGTGATTATATCACAATCCCATAACGTTCAAACAGTAGCAAATTTATTGAGATTATTTAATTAAGTAATTAAACCTTAACTATTACATCATTATGGTTTCCGTATATAACATTTGACAAAGATTATAATGGCAAACTGATGATGAGGATAAAATCCTCGAAATATATTTCATTACTTTGGCTTTCTCGTGTTTTTATATATTTTTTATATGATTAAAATAATTTCTTCATTACACAATTTCTTCAAATCAATATTTCTGGTCGTAATTCATGTTATAATTATTATAAACTTTATACATGAAAATTATTTTAACTCCATTACGAAAATAAAAAGATTAAAACTGATATGTTTTAATGATTATCAAAAAGTATTTTTCTGTTGAGCTTAACTTTATTTAGAGTTAAAAAAGTTTTTATACATTTCACAAGTTCAAGGTAACTTTTAGAATATTTCTATTCTCAGTGTATGAGATGTTGGGTTATTATGGAAATATACTTTTAAAAATATTAAAGGATTAGTGTTTAAATTATTTCTAAATTTTTTTTGCCTTTAGGTCTATGTTAAAATTAAATATCTTTTTACTTGAAATTGGTGTAATGCGACATAAATTGAAGAGACCGCTCATTATCTCAATGCACAAGTTAAAAATTACATGGACTGATGTAACATGCCACCCTATCACAAGTAGTCAAACTACAAAATCCACATATACTTTTGGAAATTTCAAATAATATTACTAGGATTAATAAATTTTATTGGATTACGTTCATGTAATTATGCCATTACTAATGAACCTATAAGTATAATTATTTTTTTATTGAACTTATAAGTACCTGATAGTAGCATCTGAGAAAAATACATTATTAGTTAAAAAGAAAATATATAATTTTTACTATGTTTTGATATTTCATTTATTTAAATTAAATTTCTTTCTTTAATTTTTGATCAAAATGAAAATAAATTAAAAAAGAAAACATGTCAAAAGTGAACATAAAAATAAAATATTTTATTCATTATTATCAATTATTCCTTAACTTTTTTATTCTTAATATTTTTATCATTATTATTATAATTATTATTATTATTATTATTATTAATATTAATTTTTATTATTATATAACAAATTCAAAGAAATAATTTTATTTCTAAAATTAACGAATTAAATTTTTTTAAACTTCAAAGATTCTTTAAAAGAACTTGCAATTTATCAAAATTGATGTTTGGGAAGGTTTCACCGACCAACATTGAAATGACATATCGGTTGTACAGGTATGGTTCCACAAGTTGTTTGAGAAAGGGTCTGACAGAGCTCAACAAACAAGTATCCTTGAATGAATAACTTGGAGCCATGATACCATTAATATTGTACAAATAGGTATCTCTAACTTCGATAATTAATGTAAAATTATACAACGACACTTCCATATTGCAAATATTTTCAAAATCTAAATGTAATTTTATGTCTTTAAATTTAACTTCCAACCGTTTTTCGTTTAGAATTCTACTTCCATTGAAAAATTGGACTTCAAGGTTTTTTAACCCGCTGATTTTATGTGTTATATTGGCTCCATAATTGATACTCCAACTATTAGAATCCATTATTATGTCTTTTAATTGTTCCGTGAGTTTATTTGACAGAACCTCTAAAACATAATAGACAATTAAACAATTAGAACTCATTGAAGCTACTTACCCCCTAGAATAATAGAGGCGAAAAGCCCACATGACATCCAAAGTGCAAATTTCATTTTATTGTTCATGGATAATTAATTAATTATTTTGCTTTTATATCCAATGAAATGTTTGCTAATAGCTTATATTAATTGATAATTTAATTCATTAATGTTTGTTTTAGTTTTGTTATTGGGAGTGAATTATGATTTCTGTTTACTTTTTATGACTTAAGTATGTAAATATATTTAATAATAATTTGGGGCTAGGGTAATTATGGAAATATTTATTCTCATTAATTTCTGATTTAAATATAATATTATTTTCATTAGTTTTAACATAAAATAATGAAATATTATAATATATAATGATGCTGTTTTTTAATAGTATTATTTTTTAATTTTTTATAGTACTATTATTTTTATTATAATGATTTATAAAATTCAGTTATTTAACAATAAACAGACGCCCTGAGATATTTGATCATATGATTTTTGTTAAATGGACTTTATTTTCAGTGGTTTATGTTTCCCAAAATAAAAATTAATTCTAAAAAAATTAAAGAAACCAAAATAAAATTAGATGACTCAAATTATAATAAACCTTTTTGACCGAGTATGCGAAAAATGTTTGACAATGATTCATTTACTTAATGATTTTGATGGCTCATGTAACTCATTAGGTCAAACTAAATAAAAGTCATCTCGTGTATAAGTCATACTTTTATTCAGCCAATCAGAATACACTGCTAAATGGCTTGCTTGTCCTTTCTAATAAGATTAAGTTCAATTTGGGATTCTCGGAAAGGATCTTGGGAAATCTTTGTATTTTTTGTAAAATCTAAAATACTTTCGGCCATGTATGTTTTAATATTGGTTTTCAAAGTTAAGCGCAATAAAAATAGCATGTTATAAATTGTATAATACTAATTGTATTTATAACTATAGCTCAATGGTTTTCGTTTATTTAATTAAACAAATTAGATTTAAAATTAAAATTTTAATTTAAAATTTTTATAAACGATCTCTTCTAAAATAACGTAATAACTCTTTAAAAAATTAATTCTAAACTTAGTATTAAACTTATTTTTAAAAATTTCATTTATAATTTATTTGTTACACTTATATTTTAAGAAAAAAAATCGCTGAAATTTCTTAGAACGAAAAATCTTTGATTTGAGATTTCAAGTTCTTTATAATTTAATTGTTTCAAAATACGACTTTATGGTTAAGAAAACTTAAGGCACAATTCCTTTTTCTATAAAATTATCAAGTTATGGACTTTTATTCGCTAAATGTAAATTATTTGTGTATAACACAAAGACAGAACACAAAAAAAATTAAAAATCTTTGTTTTATGAAGTATTTTCTCAAAAATTTTAATCATTTGAATTTTCATTATTTCTAATAATAAATTGTATTGCTTACTTCAAAATTGTCAGTAATGCGTTTTAATAGAAATTTTATTTTAATTTATTTAGTGAAGTGTTAAATTAAAACTTGAAAAATTGTGTTTTATATTTAATTTTATTTGAATAAAAATTATATAGACATTTTTGTTTTTGTCAACAACATTTATTATAAATAACATAAACAATTTTCAATAGTTTAATGAATATAATAGTAATGTTAATATCTATATTTAGAATCTGCAAAATTGACATTGTTTTAATAATTAATTATACAAGAAAGTTTAACATAAACATATTCATATTGAAAACGTTCTTTTCAAATATTCTTTTTAAAAATTTTCATTCAATTTTAATTCATAGGTTTTATAATAATTAAAAAATTTATACAAAATTATAAAGAATTTAAGAAATTTGTAAAAATTAAATAAAAGAAAATCTAAATAATCTTGGATATTTTTTGATATTTTTTTTATATATCAGAGTAGTTTTTTATACTTCTGCTACTCCCCCACTATAAATATTGTTAAACTAGGAGATTTAAAACTATATTAAAAGAAAACGTCAATAAAAAACTCTTCGTACGATATATTTCGACAGTTTGACTGTCATCTTCAGGCACAAAACTAACTAAAAATATTATGAATTAACTTATAATTTAAAAAATTTATTTTTTTATAAAGAAATCAGAGGTGAAAAATAAAAAAAAGTCCTTTAAATAAACTAATATTTAAATACTTTTAACTAATTTAAAAAAAAATTTTTTAAAAATATTATAATTTTAAAATAATAATGTAATATTTTATAAATTAAATTATTTTAATAATATTAAAATTTTTTTTAAAAAAATACACAAACATGATTTAACATACTCAAACTATTTAAAAACATTCAAAACATTCGTAGTCATAGCACTTTGTACATTATTCTTTGGATCCAATTACCTTATCAGAAATGCTTCACATTTCACGCGTTCCCAATAATTATTAAAACTTTTCAACAAAATTCTAAAATCAGACATTCCTATTTCACTTTTACAGCCTCTATTGTGCTCACTAATATTGGTCAAACCCTTTAATCGACAATGCTCTAGCGCTCGTGTACAGAGATGGTGGGAAGTCTCTCCAATGTATTTGGCATTACACCCATTACATGTAAATTGATAAACGAGATCAGAACACAATCCAAACGGAGTTTTTGATTTATTAATAAATATATTGCGTACCTTACACGATAGAAAAACGATATTATACTGTAAATTTCCCACCTGTTTACTTAACTTCCTCTTATAATTTGTAAAACCTTCAGAATACGGAAATACTAACACAAATTTAGGCTAATTATTTTTATATACATTTTTACTATTATTTAGATCAACACTCAATTCTCCCTCATTTGTCAAATTACACTCAGACTTTCTAAAACATGGATCCTTATGATTTTTAATCAATTTGTCAACAGTCTTTTTTATCATCAACAATAAAATGATTTAGAATACCCATTCTTTATCAACAACTCAACCAATTTATCAACACTTTTTACCGAATTAGCAAAAGTAGAAGATAAAGATCATGAACGATAAATCAATCCTTTCACTATATTTCTCTTATACTTAAATTCACAAAAGCTTTCTGGAGAAGTATAAAGACCAGTATCAGTTGGTTTTCTATAAATCTCCGTCTCATAATGTTTATCTTTGCATTGAATTAACAAATCTAAAAACGCAATTGATGATTTTCTCTCCGTTTCACACGTGAATACGATGTTCTTATGTAAACTGTTCATAAAATGCAAAAACGGTTATACAAGTTTCTGATTTTCAAATACAAGAAATAAATCATCTACATACCTTTTATAAACAAAGGGTTTCTCAAATTGGAAGGAAGCAATTTTCTTTTCCAAACTAGCCAAAGATATTGATGCCATTGTTGGTGCTAAAAGGGAACCCATAGCAACTCCATCTATTTGTTGATACCATTCATTATTGAAAAGAAAATTGACATTTGAAGTAGCAAATTCAAGAAGTTTACGAAATTCCCTTCTATCCAAAATATGATGTCCAGAAACATTTTCATACCACAACGCACAGCATAAGTCAATTGTACCAATCAATGGTACATTCGTAAACAAACTACCAACATAAACCATAACACGAAATCATAACATCATTGATACTTCAATTTTGAAACTGTGCAATACAAGACACAAACTCAAAACTATCCTTACATTCAAACTCTGATCGCATGAACGGTTTTAATAATCCATCTAAAAACTTTGTTATTTTATGCTGGGCAGCACCAACCATCGACAACTCTAATTTTTTGGAGCCCATATGGTTTTGCTGGCTGCAATCCTATTGGACGAATAGATTTACCTACCTCTTCATTAATAAGCTTCTTTTCAATAAAACCATTTAATTTTTTTTGAACAAACTCTTCATCCTTATATGTTACTTTTGAGAGGTGGAAGTGACAACGAGATTTTAGATGAAAGATTATGGAAAAAAAGAATACAAAAAGGTAAATTAACGAGATTAAGAAATAAAATATTAAATGATATAAATGGAAATGCAGTAAGTCAGTTGTTGAATGAACTCGAAGACCAAAAGAAGAGAATAGATGAAGAATTGTGGCATCTGAGAGCGATTTGTGAAAGATAGTAAAAATTGGATATCACTGAAGTATTAGATAAAAGTTTGCAAGAGATTGCAGAGAAACATCAAATAATTGGAAAATTAATGAGCAAGAAAAAAAATATGGAGACTATGAATGACTTTCTTTGGCAATATGGATCAGATCGACACGTTTCGATCAATTTGGGATGGAAAATTGAAAGATTTTGAAGAATTGGTAGGAAAATTACAGACTATGGGAATATCATTAAAGGATGTAGGTCGAGAGGACGAGCTAGATAAAGGATATCTACTTCAGAAGTGTCTCAAGAAATTATCCTATCCCTTTGCTGTTGAAATGGAAGGAAGCAGTTAGAGCAGACAGATTAATGAAGTGTTTTGAGAAATTAAATGAGTGGGTTCAACTAAAAGTTGAACTTATGAGATTAACGAAAGAATTCGGTATCAAATTGAGAACGAGAAAAATAAAATTTTGGAAACCCGTTCGAATTTTAATGAACTAATGGTTGAGAATCCAAGACAAAGGGTTTAAACACAATTTACTCAAGCGGAAGGAGAAGTTAGCAGTGAGAAAGAAGACGTCAACGGATCACAAAAAACACTTGGTTCATGTGAAGAAAATGAATTTACTGTCATTAATGGTTTATACAAGTCAAAAGATGATATTGGACTACATACACAAAGTTATCTAGAAGGAACTGATGTGCATAAAGGATATATTGAAATGATAGAAGGTAAAGATTTTGAAGTTAAAGTAGGAACAGCTGTTAATGGTTTGCCAGAAAATGATGATACTGTTTATACCAAAAACAGAGAAGAAGAAAAAGATACTAAAGGAAACACTGGAAACACTGCTGATGATTTACTTAGAGAGAACATAATTGATGAAAAAGTGGGAAAAGTGATAAAGAAATTTTTATAGTAAGACCAAAGAAATAGCAAAACAAAATTCAATTAGTCAGTCGTCAGACGAAATGAGCATCAATGATGATGATAATGAAATCGTAAATGAAAATGTATTATGTTACTCAAATACAAAAAAGTTGAAACCAAAGGTAAAAATGAAAATAATTATGGAAAAGTATTTAATACGGATCAAGAAATTGTGATCTGAGAAAAGGTTAAGAAGATGAAAGATTAAGAGAGATGTTAGCTGATGAAAGGTGGGAGGATGTTAGATCTTGAAATTTTATTTTAGCGTTCTCATCTGTGTGCACGTTTATATTTTGCCGCGTCTGTGTGTGCAGTGTGTTGTGATGGGTATTTTGTCGAGTTTATCTATGCGAGTTTAGTTTAAAATGTTTTGCGACTGCGTGCGCGGTGTTTTAGAGTTTTTTTAAAAATTAATTATAGTTTTTTAAGAATTTATTATGGTTTTAGGATGATATTGATTTGTTTTGTCGGGCTAATTGTGTGGGTTTTTGATATTTTCAATTTTTGAATAATTATAGATTTTGGTGGACTTGACTTGTTGGTTGCCTTTGAATTTGGAATTGGATTTAAAATAAACTTTCGTGGAATTTAATTGTTTTTGGTTTTATTTTTTATATCATTGCTTTAAAAAGATTTGTCAGAATTATTAGATATAATATAGTCTATTTAAAAGGTTATGATCATGAGGTCAAAATGTGAGTATTTGAAGAGAATATTAATGGAAGAAAGTTAACTGAATTTTTAAATCAAGATGATGTGAACGTTAAGTCATTACCGGATGTCGAATGGCATCAAAATCTTGTTGCTGTACCAGATCTTATTGATACTATTAAAACGCTAAAATTCTAGTATTTATTTCTGGACAAAGTCTGTGAACAAATAAATGATCATTTGAAACCAATTGTTTATGGATATAGTCAGTGGTGTTGTGCTAATTTTTTTACAGGAACGAGTATATATAATTATATAGACAGGACCGATCCTGGATAGGCGGCTGCTATGTGCGGTCTCATGTCCCAAATTTAACGACGGGGGGTCATTTTCCATGATAATCCTGGCGGCGACGTTTTTTTAGGTCTCATGTCCCAAATTTAACGATGGGGGGTCATTTTCCATGATAATCCTGGCGGCGACGTTTTTTTAGGTCTCAATGAGACCTAAAAAACGTAATAATAATACATATAAAAATTCGTCAAAAATTAGAAAAAAAAAATCAGCAATTCTTTTTAATTTTTTTTTCAATACGTCAGCCAATTCTCGTTATCAGAAATCATCTTTAGCTCCGGAACGCGTTCCTGTTTAAAAACGAAGTACCGGAACGACGTTCCGGAGAGTTCCAGCTCGACAACACCACTGAGTATAGCTTATAAAGGGTGTTGGAGTGTCTAGATATAATCGATTAGATTTAACTAAAGATATGATTCGCGATAAATTAAAACGAAATAGGAATCAAGAATTGTTCAATTTGATATTAAATAATTTTTTATGATAAAAATTATTACCAAAAATAATTAATGATTTTGAATGACTTTAAATATCAAATTCTATAAATAATATTTAATTTCTATTTTTAAAAATACTGGATTCTATGTTGTTTTTATTTACTAAAGCACTGCATTTTATCATTTTTATTTTTTAATTATTATGGTAACTGTCGTTTTTAATAATTAAAAAAAAATTTTATTATTTTTAAATTTCAAATAATTTTCCTGATTATAATTTTAATTATCAGGAAAAGCTAATTCTAATTTTAAAAGAGTGAAATTTTAGAAATGACAGACAAACGCAAAACAAACATATAATATTTCAATAAAAATTGTTAAATGAACATTTAAAATTGAGAAATGAAAATATTATAAGTCAATGAATTTGTGAAATTTTCCTTATTTGTCAAATATTCCAAAGCAATTTAGGAGATAAAATTTCAATTGGTAAATGATAAATGACTTTTCAAAAATGCCAAAAATCTCATTAAATTTTAGAATTCATAATTGTGATTGAAATTTATATTCCATTTAAATATTTAATAATAATTGAAAAAAATCAATTTAAATTTTCAATAAATCGAAATTTAATATAAAATTTTAAGAGATAAACAATTTTTTATCCAAATTATTTTTTTGTATTTTATTTTATAAATATTTTAATTATTTATATAATTATTATTATAATAATAATAATTATTATTATTATAAATATTATTATCTAAAATCCTAAAATTTAAAACAAAAAATTCTTCGTAAAATTAAAAATAATTTTTGAATATGTTTTTAGGTATCTAAAAAGAATAAGTTTCAAAATTTAATTTGAATGAACCTTAATTTTTAATAATTCTTTTAACTACTGACATTCTATAAGTAAATAATATATAACTAATATTTAATTGTAAACTTGACTTATACTGTGTTACGTGGATGAACGGGTGGACGAACGTATGCTAGCTTAATAAATATTTACTATATTTATTATTATTATCATTTTTAATATAATCCTTATTGTTATTATTATTAATATTATAATTATTATTATATCATACTTAAGTTATTTAGATAATGTAGAAATAAGTAATTTAGACATTTACTTCTTAGAAAATATAATTTTTTTGTAAAATATATTTCATTATTCTCGCATTTATTGAATAATTTTTATTACTTTTAATAAAATAATTTCTGTATCCTCAAATATTGGACAAGTATTGCGATATTCACAATATTAACGAAATTTCTGAAGAATGAGAACATTGAATTTATCTTCAGACAAAATGCAATTGAAAATTTCAACTTTACAAAAGCTTTTTTAAACGGATATTGTATGCGGTCTTGACAGGCGCCTTTTCGTTTGAAAGAAAGTTCATAAAATATTCTCAACAAAAAATTATTATTTTTTATCGGGATATATTTTAATGGATTTTATTTGATTGTTTCATTTCAAATTTATTATTATTATTATTATTACTATTATTATTATTATTATTATTATTATTATTATTATTATTATTAATATAATTATTATTATTATTTTTATTATTATTATTATTATTATTGTTATTATTATTAATAATATTATTATTAATATTATTATTATTATTGTTAATAATAATAATAATAGTAATAATAATAATAATAATAATAATAATAATAATAATAATAATAATAATAATAATAATAATAATAATAATAAGAAGAAGAAGAAGAAGAAGAAGAAGAATATGATTATTCTTTTTATTGCAATTATTATTTTTATTATTGTGACCTTCAATTATTCTATTATCTATTATTTAGTGGTAAAAACAATTATTCAGTCAAAATTAAGTTAAAACATGTAAATATAGATGCAATAAAAATTCCAAGTTTTATTTTGTACATTTATTCAATTTTTTGTCACAGGACGATGCTTTATGCTTAGCTAAGTAGCTTTTTAGCGAGAAACATCGACAGCATTTACTACACTGAAAAGGTTTCACGGTTGAATGTGTCTGAATGTGGGCCCGCAAATTCGATTTGTCAGCAAATGTTTTCCCACAAATATTACATTTGAAGGGACGCTCACCAGTATGGGTTCTGACATGACCTAAGAATGAAAAATATCATTTACAATTTCAGTTACTTATAAATAGTCAATAGAACAATGTTATTGTTTAATAGAAAAAAATATTTTTTAATATTTATTAATAATAATTATAAATAATAATAATAATAATAATAATAATAATAATAATAATAATAATAATAATAATAATAATAATAATAATAATAATAATAATAATAGCAATAATAATAATAATATTAATAATAATAAAGCAACTATTTTCGTGACTTTATCTAAGTTGGGCTTTTAATTTTTCTACAGGAATAAATTTTAGTTTAAATCAAATAACTAAGATCCAACAATATTGTAATTTTATATTATAATTTCACAATTCTTATTTAAATTTATCATACTTTTTAATCTTTCATCTATAAAACTGCTAATTTAGTTCTTTCAATCATATATTAATTAACTTTTCTAATTAATTAACTTATATTTTTGTTTTTATTTTTTCGTAACACCGCCATCAATTTGAAATTTTTTGATACAATTTATTTTTTATTTGTCATTTTATATAGCATTTGCTTCCTAAAATATGTTGAGTTTGGTACCCAAAATTCAATTAATGAATTTTTCAATAATTTTCACTGTAAGGAAATATAATTAAAGAATATCTTTTAATTAATTAAATTAACCAACTACTATGTCAAAATTTTAGTTGGAAGATCAGAGTTCATTTATGAAGTTTGATGATTGTGTTTAAATGTTGGTACGTTTGTGTATTCTGCATCAATAATTAGAAAACTAATAAACTCCCTTTGAGATGTTACACAACGAAGAGCCATAGAAGAGTGTGTTGGAGATTTGTCATTAGAATAAATATCGTGCACTTATGTCTCTTTTTAACATTCACAACTTTAACACATAGTAACTTTACATTTATAATAGATGTCAAAATTTAGAGGAAAACAATTCTTAAAAAAATTATTAGAAAAACTAATGAGAAAGGATATAAAAATCAGAAAATTATGAAAATTTGGTCAAATGAAATTTTGATGAGATCTCAAATATTTGGAGAATCAAAGAGAAATAGCATAAATGTACTTGTTTATTGTATGGAGGATTTATACCCTGATTATCCCCTTTTGATATTGTTATAAATGAATAGGAGTCAGGAATAATAGAAGGACATAATAATTATTTTAAGGGTGGTAAAAATAAGAAATTAATGTGGCACGAAATTCGATGTCAACTAGTTATTATATCATAAACGGATTTGAAAAAAATTTAACTTTTGATACACATCTCATGTTGAAGTTATAACCAATTCTATGCCTAACCCTTCAAGGTATGATTCCATACGATTATTAATTCATACAAATGAGATCTAAGATGGACAACTTCAAAATCTGAGTTGCATAGCGGATCTTCTTTCTGCCAGAGAACTTTTTCTAAAGATTCAGTTACCCGTTTATTTTTGGTTCGAAATATCAAACGATTAGATTTACTATGTAAATAGTTCTTTTTTGGTTCTTGGAAAATATATTTAATGTTAAATTGCAGGTTTTGCATACATTTTATGTTTAGAAATCTTTAATTTGTACATCGTTACAATATTTGTTTTAATATAGGATATTTTTATTATATATTCTAAATTTGCATTGACGAACCTGAGTATATTATTCACTTAGCATAATAAAATTCGGCTGAATTATTTAATATTACTGTTACTAGGTGACAATAGATCAATAACATTTCTAAGGATAACTCCAATCTTATTTTATTTATTGCACATGAATGAAAATTCGTTAGATCATATTTTATATTAATGTTATTGTTTAAATTATTTCATGTTAACAATAGATTCTCTTTAAAAATCTATTTTTTAACATTGTTTGAAAATTTGTTTATATTTTGTGAAATGATAAAAACATTCCTAAAAAATTCTAAAGTTATAAAAATAATATTTAAAAACTTTAATAATATTTAACATAAAATTGTTGGCAAATTTATTTCGAATATAAATTGGTTTCAAAGATAAGTTTTTCTTGACTGTTTTGATTTCAGCATTATGTGGTCCATAAGGGATCAATAAAGCAAATTTAGATTATGGGGTCATAATAGCAAATTTATTGGCACTCCTTTTACTTTCCAAAGATTTCTTAATAAAATGATGAGAAGTTCTCAAATTAATTTACTAGATTTTATAAGACATAAACGACATTTGTGATCGTAGTTGGTGAAGAACATCTTTCACTAAGACAAGTAAAGAAATTTGACATTTGTTCTAAGTATTCTGTCTAGAAGGTCAAAAAAATTTGACTTAATGATATATTTTGGATAAATATTTATTTTTATATAAAGCAACCTAAAATTTTAAAAAGATATATATTTAAAATAGTTTTGAAATTATTAATATCATTAAAAATGTTTAACAATAAATATCAAACCCCAATAGGTTTAGTTTTTGATCTAGTGTATAAGCTTTCATTTAATGGGTTTGATGCAACTTACAATGAAGAGACTTCCAGTAATCTCCACACACAAGTTCAAGAACATAGCCAATTGAAAGGCATAGTTAAATTTTTAGTATAGAAAAATTTGTAAGGAAAAAACTGATTTAAAAGATTTTCAAATTTTATATAAAACTTTAACAATAAATGGAAAAGATTTTATGTTACCATTGGTGATTAAATCACAATCCCCTACAATTAACATGAAGTCAGCAACGAATTTATTGAGATTATTTATTGAACTCTTTAATCATAACTGTTACATCTTTATTGTTTCTGTATGGAGTATTTGACACAGTATATGATGGCCGACTGATGAAGTGGGCAATTTTCTTGAAATACAATTCGGTTATTTTGGATTCAAGTGTTTTTATTAAAAGTAAGTCGCCATTTTTTCAAAAAATATATATATATATACATATATTATTTTAAAATTTAAAAATTCATAAATAAATAAATGTACATTTAATCAAATGAAAATAAACATTTTAAAAATATGTTTTAAATAGTTTTAAATAGAAAGTTAGTCTTACCTTGAAGCAACCAAGGTCTCGTGAATGTTTTCCCACAGAAATTGCAGAGAGATGGATGTGAAGTTGGTCGCCGTTTCTTTATTAAATAGTTAAAAATCGGAACGTATGATTTAAATCTCTTTGATCTCTCGCTTACTAACTCGGACAAATTGTCAATTAAAAGGTTTCCTTGATCCCAGTATTTTGTATTCAAAACATTTTGTAAAATGAGAGGATTTTCAGTATTTTTTGTCGATTTCTTAAAGGGGTCTTTTAAAATAGAATCAATCATATAATCGCTTGGTTTTCGAGAACATCTTAATGATCCTTTGTTGTTGAATGAAAATTTGTCGTCCGCAAAGGTTCGTTCAGTTTCCTCATATTCGTAGTTGTAGGTCAATACGATCTTCATAAAGATGTATTATTATTATTATTTATTATTTATTATTATTATTATTATTATTATTATTATTATTATTATTATTATTATTATTATTATTATTACTATTTTTATTATTTATTATTATTATTATTTATTATTATTATTATTATTATTATTATTATTTATTATTTATTATTAGTATTCATTATTATTATTATTATTATTATTATTATTATTATTATTATTAAAAAATATGATTATGTACCTTGTTTAAATTGAGCTTATCCATTATTGCAAATTTCAATAAATGAGCTTCAAATAGAATCGTTCTGAATAAAATAATAATACAGAATATACAAAAAAAATATCCAGAGACTAGTCAAAAAACACATGTCATTATCTGTCAACTATCCATAAGTGTGGTCAAATATTCGGTCCGGAAAAAAATAATATTCTTAATAATTTTCTAAAGATACCAATCCTGCTGAGATGCGTAAACCAGAATCTATGGATAAATTAGCTGAAATAGTACTGACCAACTGATGTTTAGAGGGAAACTTGACAGAGTTCTGATTGCTAGTTTGAATTAATGATGTCCACAACGGTCATTAGTATATTGTAGCTGCCACTCGCGCTGGAATCCAGTGAAAGGACACTAACAACTGTGTTATCAACAGCAAACAACACCATGATTGTAGAATATGACAAAAACAACATCAGTGACAGGGACTGTGTTAAACGGCTTAGTATTTATACCAATTAGTATTTCACCAATTCGACAAGTTGTTCGATGACCCCTCTAGTGGTCTCGCATTTGAAATTAACAGTTGTTGGTGCGGAAAATCGTCCATTAGCTTGTCAGTTTTTCTTGGCTGTCTCACATGCAAATTTTAATGTGTTGATAATTGAATGGTAGCCCTTTAATTGAAATGAACTTCAACTGTCCGACAATTTATCATTTTGTTTCATGCTTATAATTAACGGGATTTCCAGTTTGTTTAGTGGTTGAAATTGGGAAAATGAAAATTGTAATGAGAGAGAAATAAGAAAAACCCTATCTTAATATTTTCTGTTTGTTTTTTATTTCTAAACGGACAATCGAAATAAAAAAAAATTCAGGCTGTATTTTTCGGGACAATTTTTTGGATAAATATTTTACAAAATATCGAGGTTAATAATATATTATTCAACATATAATTATAATAGGATTTTTGTTTGTTTGAATTTTTACAATGTTTGCTATTCAACTGTAAATATTTGGCATTTATTTTTGATTAACACAATTTGATATTTTGTGAATGAGGTGAAATATTATTTTTGTAAATTTTGTTTTTAATTTATATTATGAAAAATTTATAATTATTTCAATAAATTACAGCCCTGTCAAAGTTCATGTGTAAAAATTGCTCACATTTTTTGCATTTGGTTATTTTCATAGTATGAAATACATTAACTTATAATGATATTATAACTTATAACTTATTATGATATTAATAAAATATTTAATTCTTTTGTTTACCTTTGATCTGTTTCTTTTAAAATTCTATTTATTTTCATTACGATTATTGATCAAATTTTTATCTTCCTATGTAAAACAATGTTTTAATTTATAGTCCTAATAAAAGTCAAAAAAAATATTGTTATAATTATAGTGACGATTTTTTTGATGAGCTTTAGAATAGTCGAATATGGAAGCCAAAAAAATCGTCGCCAATGTTGAAACCCGAAAAAATCGTCAAAACTGTAGTACTAAAAAATAGCCGACAATATTAAATCCTAAAAAATAGTCGAAACATTAGGGGCCAAAAATAATACAAATTTTTTAAAAGGGTGCTAGTTAGCTGGGAGATAGTATTACTGTAGTAGGTAGTAAATATTCTAATGAATATTCTAATTAATGAAATTAGTTATTTTATCAACTTTTTCCCAAAAATTATTTGAATTAAATTGTCGACGATTTTTTTGGGATTCTTATCGACTAATTTTTTGGCATTTGTTGGATGTCGTTATTTTTTTGGGTTTGCAGTCGGCTAAATTTTCACGATCTGTAGACTATTTTTTTGATTCCATATTCGACTATTCTGACTTTTACCATCTTTTAACCCTAAAACAGTATAAAGTATGAAAATGATGGAATAGTGCGAGTTATTAGGTGCTTTACAAGACATTTTAAAGCAAATTATTTCAAAACATTTTTTGAAATGTAGTTCGGTCAGAGTTATTTCATAAGTCAATTTTGTTTTCAATAATGAATAGTATTAGTATACATGAGGATCTCAATATTTTTGACTAGTTTAGAAAAGAAAAATGCTTCTTTACAAGTCATTCTTAATTATTTAATCAAAAATTGTAATTTGAATGGGAGGGTGTAGTGACCATACGCTGGTAATTATTCAGTTTTTTAATTATTGAAAGCACTGACATTTCAAATTAATAAATAATAGTTTTCAGTAGTTAGTTTCGATATTTTTAATTAATAAATTTTTATGCTATAAAAAATTGGCTAATTCATTACAGTTTTAAATTTTGTATTTGATATTTTGTATTTGCCTTCAGATATCAAGTATGTAAATTAGTTTTTATTAAGATTGTTTAAAGAATAAAAGTTTGTTTAAATAATATTTTAGAAAAATAAATTCTAAACATTTTGTCTTCGAAATTAATTGTATTAGTTTTTAAATAGAATTAACTATTATTCAAAAATTTATTTAATTTATTCAATTAATAATGAAAAGTTGGATATATATTTTATTCTCTTATGAAAGACAGGTTACTATTAATCGAGTTACAGTCAGTGGCAGATTCATAGGGTGACGATCACCCCGCCCCCCCCCTTTGATTATTTTGAAAGAAATTTTTTTGAGACTTTTACTTGGTACTTGCAGCCCTTTATTAAGAAATCATGCATGTAAAAAAAATATTCAAATTTAATGCAGAAATATAATGTTGTAAATTATATTTTGAAGTTATTTAAAATTATTGAAATAAAATTATTTGATGAAGAGAATTTAGTTTTTGACTAATAACGTATCTAAAACCTTGATTTGTTTATTATTTTAACAATTTATAACACAAAATCTCGTTTACGATTTCACGACTTCGCAAAACGATCAATCACGTTTTCAAAATTTACTGAAATGTCTCTGTGTAGATTAAGTAGTACTTTCAATCAATAGGTTTGGTTTAGTAGAAAAAGGAGACCTGAAAAAAAAACCCTCCTGTATATGTATAGTATTGATTCATCATTTCAAAATATGTTCTCGGAGGATTTAGCGGTATCTTCTCACAAAGAATATCACCAAGTATTAATGGATGAAAATCGACCAAGGATGAGAAGGTGTAGTGACCATACGTTGGCCATTATTCAGTTTTTTTGGTTTTAACTAAAGATGAGGCATTTTTTATATCAAAATTGGCAAATACACATTTTATTGACTCTATGACTCAAACAAAGGAAGCAGTTGCTGTTTTAAATCCACAGTTAGAAAGTTATTCAACCTTCTGATTGTTATGAACAACTTTCTGAATTGCATTCTGACGTCAAACAATTTAAAATCACTATTTAGAATTCGCCCACCAAAGAGGGCGCCCCAAATCTTATTTCCTTTGTTACATGGCTTTTAATTACTTTGTCTTGATTCCAAAAAGTCGTCTTTTGGTTATTATCAGGTGAGGATGGTCATTAATTAAGGAATCTACCAATCTTTGTGTAGATTAATTATCAAAATGTAAGAGTTATTTTTATAGAATGTCATTCTGGTCTTCGGATTTTGTTTTGTGGCAGTTAAAACTTCATGTAAAATTTATGATAATTAACACAACAAATTTTGTTTATCAAATTTTGATGATTGAATTAATCTTAATTTTCCAAAAAATTATTCAATATCCATCTATTCATTTATTTCCCCCGAAATTTAGGATGGCCCTGCTTTTTCTTTCTAACTTTGCACCTATGATTTTGATTTCAAGTTCTTCCTGTCTCAAAAGTGATAATTGAATCTTTATTATTATTCTTGATTATACTTAATTATTTTTAAATTTAAACAAGGTTACTTGAATTGTTGGGATCTGACCAATAAAAAGTAATTAATTAAAATAATTATTTGAAAATTGATTAATCGAACTGCTGCATACATGCGCACGGCAAGCAGATATTTAAAATGATAAAATCACCAAGTAAATAAAACATACCACATCAAATAAAACAAGAAATTAAAGAAACGCAAAATATCTGCAAGCATAAAAAAATAAATAAAACCTCTAATTCTCGCAGTCTAAAAATACATAAAGCGGTATATAGCGACCATTGTGAGAGATAGAATAAAGCGCAAACAGTAGAAAAACCAAGGACGTTAAACAATAAAACCAAAAAAATTCATCATTAATCAGCAAGTTCACATAAAAAACGAAAAATTAGGTAAAACAAAAACAAGCTTAACATTTCCCAGATAACCTCAAAAGAAAGTCATATGAATTTTAGTGTAATTGATAACATTTCCATTTTTATTTGCATGGTGTAATGGTGATTTTCCCCTTCTCATTATTTTATCTTATGTCTTATTTATTATTATTATCAATAAAACATTGATATCATTACTGATTCATAGTCAAATAATAAAAAATTCTTTATGTCGTTGCAAAATGAAAAGCCATCAGAGGTGAAAACAAAAATAAAGTTCTTATTATTTTAAAAAATAGTGAAGAAGAATAGATGATAGATTAATAATTTGAAAAATTAGCAACAAAGGAGAATAATTACAAGGATATTTAAAAGGTTTTGAAAACTTATTGAAGATTTTGATTTCTACACATTGAAATATTTGAATTAATAATTTTGTGTAAACCACATCTGAGGATAGAATTTTTCTAAATAAAGTCCGCAGGATTTTGGACAGAAAAGTTAAAATTTCTAAAGAGAATAATTGCAAATACTAGAAAAGAAATTTAAACAACTATTGTAACGAATAAATAAAATCCGAAAATAATAAAAATCCAAATCGCCAACAAAACATCCAAGGAAAACAATTAAACCAGAAATAACAACAGACTTAATTGATCTACAGTTAAAAGAAATAACAACCCAATTTGTTAAAGATAACAAAAATACAATACATTCTTCCTGAACCAATCAAACAGCATCCTAAATTCAAGTTGTAAATATTGTTTCTATACATAATCGTTGTTAATACATTTTTGTAGTTTTTTTGGGTTAAAAATTATTTTTGATTTGTCAAAGCACGCTAAATAACATGCACCCCGAATGTCTCGTCACTTTGTGACGGAGACTCTATCTGGCTCTACAAATTTCCACAACATAAATAACACAATTAAATAACATGACCAACGTAATTCCACAATATTCAGTATTAAAGTAAATCATATAGTTTTTTAATTTATTTTACATCTCAGTTTTTTCGAAAAAAAAGATCAATTTTTTTTGACAAAATTTGTTCTGGCTGTTTTATTTTGTTGGAAAATTTTCTAATAATTCTACAGTTTTATTTATTTAAAAAAGATAAATAAATCCCAGAGGAGTTATTGGAGATTTTACAGTAGTAACAATAATAATGTATGTTATAAAGGGAAGCTGCCGTCGATTGAAAGGTTTGAAAATCGGTGATTTGAAATATCGGAATAATTAATTAATTAATTAATTAATTCACTGTTTAATTGAACAAGGATGAGGAACTTTGAATCAGATATTAATATAAATTTTAAAAAAAGTGAAATCATTTAAAAACTTTAATTTTTCTAATTGATTATAAATATCAAATTTATCGACATCTGATTTTATATAGATTTAATGAATTAAATAGCTGCACTGCATTCTTGGTTGGCATTACGATTCCAGCATCATTGCAGAATTTGTGGAAAACAAACACCATTCATTTGTGGACTGGTGACATTATTTCCGTTGTAAGCTAATTGAGATTGGCAATTAATTTTTCCAATTTTTTTAAAATTTTTTTCACCTTCATTTTGTCAGTGAGCAGAATTTATGAAATTTAAATTAAATAATTTGTTCAAATTTAATTAAACATACTATATTAATTAATTAAATTATTTGATGAATTTGTTATTCAAACGTGACTGTTAGAATTTCTTTTTGACTTTGTTATTTTTTTTATTTTTATACAATAATTCATTATTATTACGGAGAGACATTTAAATTTCTTGTCCAAGCAAAGTTATTTCTCTGTCTGCCTCAAGTCTTAAAGCCCTAAGTACGCAGGTTTACATATAATTAAAGTTATTTTCTAATGTTCCCGTCAGCATTAAACGTAATTCTAGTGTTTGAAGTTTAAATAATTCGTCGATAGTGATTAGCTCTCGATTTGGCTCCTCCTTTTTGATAATTAGGTAAATGGACAGTAGTATACTGTGAACGCCAAGAACCATTACCCCTTCCTTACAGGTCAATGTCATTTAAAGGTCATATTATGTAACATTTCAAGGCCATATTGTGAAATCGCCATTTTGAATTTTGTTTCAATGAAGAGATCGTCATTTTGAATTGATGTTTGAATTGATGATTGACAAAAGCAGCCAATTTTAAGGTTAGAATTTAGGAAAAATTGCAGAAAAGGCCCTGTATGTTTTTTCGCTGATAATTTAAATGTAAACTAGGTAATAAATAATAAGTAATAAATTTTGACAAAACAGGAGGATCATCAAAATAATTAATGATCAAAAATTAAGTTTTAAAAGATATTTCTTCGTTAAAAATTTAAAGGTAAACTAGATTTAATTGTCAATAAAAACAATAAATATAGACAAGACAGGAAGATCTTCAAAACAGTCGAAAATAAAAGTCTTGTTTATAGGGTCAAGATTTAATGACGTTCATTTTGATGAATTTAATCTTTTTTTGACGTTTAAATAGTGTGTTGTTTTATTGTTTAAATTATATTTGAATTTGAATTAAATTATTTTTTAATAATTTGTATGTAAAATTTGATTCTAAAAAATAAAAACTTGAGAAGGTAATTAGAGTCCAAGCAGCAACAATAATTTGTTACAACTTCAGAAATCGTTTTATTGGGAACCTTTTGAAGAAACAACTCTTCCACAGTCAAATGACTCTTGAAACGGATTGCAAGGTTTTTATTCAATATTGAGGTGATAGAAGACTTTGGAGACATAATATTTATTATCTAAAACAACCATGTCCAACGTGCGACCCGATAACAAAAAAAGGATATCACAAAAATTAATATTTAAATTATTATAATAGATAATACTAATAATTTTTATTACGTGGTCGAATGACGTTTTATAAAACTCCTATATCTTAATTTATAAAAATGGAATCTTATATGTATGTGGGTATATACACAAAGAAGAAAGCAGTAGAGCGGGAGAGCGCTTGATTTTGCATGTGTAGAATAAAAGTCAGACGCGTGATTATGATTATTTTCGTTACCGCTGTCGATTAGTTTTGTCTTGTTTAAGCCACTGTTAAATGAAGTGCTTTCTTGTTTTAAAGTTAAAATTTTTAAACGTATAAATTTATTGTTTTAAAAAGGTTGTGAAAATAAAAGTAAGTAATATTTTAATTTGCAGTCTTACAAAAATTTATTCGTTTCTTTAATTATTCCAGAAGAAATAAAATTGTCCATAATATTGACGTGAGATGTCGGATAAGCAGAAAAGAAAATTAAAAGATGAAAACAGACAATTTAATAATAATTGGGAAAGTGACTACTTTTTCATACAAATAAAAAATAATGCTGTGTGCTTAGTTTGTCGTGAAACGATTACTGCTAAAACTTATAACATACTGTGGAGTTAGTGGTGTGGATGACCTTCACCACAAACATACAAAATAGTTTTTGCTCCCGCCAATGGTTACCCGTTGCTAGGCAACGTTGGTAATGTAACCACTGGTCACAGGACGTCCAAAGGTGAGTTCCGATATCAGAACTGCTAAGGGTTAGTCCTATGTCGGGTTCAGCGGACTGCCGTTAAAAGGCCTATGTCCGTCTTCTATTTCAGGTCCCTTTATTACTTTCTATTTAATACTTTTCGTTTCTATATTTATTTACAAATAGTAACATAATAAACTAAACAATTTTTATTTAATGTCAAACAAATCAAATTATCATCAGACATTGAGTTTATTATCTCATTTGGCCACTCCTTGGGCGCGTCTTCGCAACCGCTTGGTTCGACCTGGTCGAGCGTATGATCTGGGTTTCTTGTTAGTTGATTGGGCTTTTTCTTGGTCGCGATAGGCTAATTGTGCCGGAGCGAATACCAGAGGGTAAGTCACTGCACTTCCCTCCTGGCACGCCGACAAGGCGACCTCCAGTCCTTTGATTTGTGTTCGCTGCGCCTGGTTCAACACTCTTTCCTCTTTCCAGCCCTGTTGTGCGGCAGTGAGGCGCTGGTACAATGCTTTCATTTTTTCGGGTTCGGCCCAAGTGGCTTTCAGCTGTTGTATCTCTCGACTCTGTTGTAGGAGTTGCCGGTGCAGGTGCTGATTTTCTCGTCTAAGTTCTTTCAGCTCTTGATGTAATATTTTCGTGGCTTTCATTTCTAAAATTACAATATTTAAATGATTAGTCGTTTATATTATTGATTCAATCCTATTGACCCTCTCTCTTAATTATTTTTACGATGTATTATCGGCTGCGTTTCCTGCGTCTCAGTTAGTTGGCGTTAACTCTCTGGTTGGTCCAAGTTTAATAACAAAAACGTTCTATCTTTTCCTATCTTTTCCTATTACCTATAAAATATGTAGAAAGTTATTGCAAAAGGGGTAGAAAATCTACATTTCTTTAGTTACACTAATGTCAAAGTAGTTAATTTATAAAACTGGAAATTGAATAACCCGTGAGACATAAACATTTATTGTCGTCAAAACTAAAACATATCGATTCAACTCATTCATGACCATTAAAACGTTCACTCCTTCGATTGTTGTGCTTGGAATTCCACTGGGAATGCCTGCTCGCATATGTATGATCGCCTGTTTGACGAGATCCGAGTCGATTTCGAAGTGTTGACTGCACGAGTTTCTCCGGTATCACCATTTTAGTCGGTGCTGTCATCTGCGTCAGCCTCGGGTCGTCTAACTCGAAGGACACTCCATATTCTGGCGGGGATCCATCGGTGCTCGGGATAGCACCACTTGCGATGTCTCTGTTTACTTGAGCTAGTCATTGTCGGGCCAACACCGCTTTCTGGTGGTACTTTCTTTCTAGCTCTTCCATCTTCATGGCCGCGTATTCGGCTCGCTGGCGGGCTTCTCGTGCTGGGTTGTGGCCCGGCTCGCGCTTAATCGCGATACTTGGTAATTCGATCTCCTCGGCTTGGTATTCTGATCTTCGTGGCCAACTGGAGTCTCCATAAGTGGATAACAGGTATCCATTATCCCACAGCACTTGGCGGTATCGAGCGGCGGAAGCGGTCGGGATCTGTAGAGTCACTCGAGAATTGTCACTCCAACTGCCAGATGGGTCTCTGCGATCTAAATGTGTAAAAGATCTAATTACAAATCATTTTCTCGATGTGCCTGCGCGTGCAAAACATGGGTGTTAGTGATTTATGCTATTTCCATAGAGTATTGGTATGGGGGAATTTTAGTTACGATGAAATTTGAAATGTAGCGTGCGAAACTACCTGATTGTCTCTCTTCACTAGGCATCCAAGCATCGTTCCTTGAGATCCGGTCTCGTAAAGGGTCTCGAGTTCGAACGCGTCCACTATCGGCATTAGTTGATGGGTGATTCATCGAAGCTTATGCGGTATGAGATGCGAGTTTCTACTACTTTCTTTTATATTCGTAAATTATTTGCGAGGGCGTGGTGGGGTGAGTGAACTGACATTTAATTTATTCTTTCTCGCGGTTGAACGTTAATATAATTTTTATAAGTTATTTACTATTTATCATTTGATGTCGACTATTATTTATTATTCTTTCAGGTCGGCGGTGAAAGTCCATTGCTATTGATCGCTTCATCGTCTTTGTTATTATGATCTTATGTGATTAACGTCATCGACCTGTCATTCGCGTCGGATTTTAGATGATTTATTCTGCTGTAAACTCAGACTATGACCTGTCTGTAGTTTATTTAGTGTAATAACAATCAAATTGATCTCTATTGATTCTATGGATTAGTATGTGACTAATATCGTTGTTACCTCGATGAATGGAATTTTAGGACGTTCTCTATCTGGATGGTTGCTCTTAGTCGACGTAGGTGTATCAAAGAAGACACTCTATTGCAAGTTACTCCGGAATACTATTATTTCTGGAAAAAAATGTTCAATTGTACATGCTGGTCAGGGAGAAACTGCTGGGTGGAATATTCGATGACAGCTATTCGATGAAGAGAATACCGAGGTTGGGAAAGGGTCTAGATCTCTACTCTGATGTTTCGTTGGATTGTGATATTGAACTATATGGTTTGTCAATTTGGTCGGAACTTCTGATTTTATGACTTCCATCAATTTCAGGGTGTCTCTCAGGTTTTATTCGGATCTAAAGATTCAATATTATTCGTGGGAAATTTATCGCATTCGAATTATCACGGATTCTCTCATGAAAGCTGAGTTCTTATGTTTACATTTGTGAACTATTTGTGATATTTTGTTGTCGTTGATCTATTATCCTTGTGTGGAATTATTAATTTATTTATTCGTGTCAGGTACGGTTAATATGATTATTTTGGTCGTTTCTTATCGGTTATTAGTAGCATAATATTATTATTTAACTCCTTGAATTATCCTTGGATTCGTGGGTTACATAGTTATCTTTCAATTAGTTGAAAAGGTTCAAATCTAATCATTAATTTGATTTACCATTTATCAATGCCTAATGCCTTAATTACTACTACTTTTGTGAGATGTTAGCGGATCTATATCCTGTCGTAATTTTTCTCAGAATCAGTTAATTCTACTCTATCGTTTGCTGTTTCGTTCCTTTACTCCATTTTCTCTGGCTTCTTACTCATAATTCATTTGCTAATTTAGATTAGATCCGAGGATAATTCAAATCATTAATACTTATGAAATTTTTCTTGATTCTTATTACATGAGTATTTAATTTTGGATCATTTTATTTAATTAATTACTATCCGTCAATTACGTTACGAAAGTATTTTCGTTGTAGTATGTTCTGGTCATAAATTTAGTTAGAATTTCATCATTTTAATTAGGATAATTTATTTACGTCACGTCTAGTTTAATGTTATGGATTCAATTACTTTAAATTAATTTAATTTCCTTTTAGTTACTAAATTTATCTGCATCGCATCGGTTTCAAGTCCCCACTACCCGAGCCTTAATTTTAGTCCTAAGGTTCTTGTGTTCATATTAGATTTTACGAGTGCCCACTGGACTACTCGGTGTTATCATTTTAGCCGATGTGTAGTTAAATATTTAGGTCGATTTTACGGGAGATGGGTGAAAGAGAGCCAGCCAAAAGACTAGTTCTCAATCTTCCCACCGCCCCTATAATGGGTAGAATATTTACGTTCGAGATCCGTCGTTACGCACGACAGAGCTCTCACGGGCACACACTATAGGCGGAGAAACCGCACTTACACAGTGTGACTAGTTGTGTTATGATTTTGCTTTCTTGTGTGATGTGTGGCTGTGGGCCAGAAAAATTTCGACTCATAAAGTTGAAGATTCGTTTTTTCATAATACATATATTTGTTGAAACAATTTCATCATAGTTCGTTCATAGTTCATACATATCAACATACGACAAGAGGTTCCCACACATACGATCAAGTAGAGCTTACATTAAGATACTTGATTCCGCAGTATAAAAATAGTTATCGAGAGTTGCTCCTTTGAATTGCTCTGACAAAAAGTAATTTATTCACTGAGTGAAAAGCATAAGCATTAAAACTTTGTGAAAATGGATTGGTATTTATACCTGTTCTGTGACCCTAACCTTGCGTGTTATTTTTTATGCGTTAAAACAAAATTTGACCTTGCAATTATGTGTCTAATTTATTTCTAATTTATTATTATTTTTCGATTTCTTTTACAATTTACTCATTAATTTTTAATTTCAATCATTTCTGATTAAAATTATTTTATTTTTGTTCGATTTATTCATGAACTCTTTTAATTTTTCGTAAATTGTCACTTTTTCGGTCAAATCTTTTGTTATCGTGTTATTTCTATGTCAATTCGTGCGTATCTTGGTGCGTTTGTTAATATTTTAATTTAATTTTATGTTTTCTATTTTATATGTTAAGTTATGTGTTTTTCTCGCATTTTTAGGTGTTTATTAGATGTTTAAGGGTCCGATTTTGAAATGTGCGTGTTATGTTTGAGTGCTGTTTCCAATCCATTTAAACAAAAGCTTGTACTGGCCCAACAATACGAAGACATTATGAAAAACATACGGAACTTTCTGTGCTTCCTGGTGATGAACCAAAGCCAAATTATACTTACTGAAATCTAACTTGAAGTCTCAACAAAATGTGTTTCAAAAACAAAATCAACAATCAAACGACAATGTCAGCACAAGTTTAAAAATTTCTCAAATTATTGACAAAAAATTGAAACTTTTCTCGGAAGGAGAATACATAAAAGAATGTTTAATTGCTGCAGCTGAAGAAATTAGCTCAGAAAAGGTTCATATTTATAAACAAGTAAGTCTCTCTCATCAAACTGTTTCTCGTAGAGTTGGTGATATTTCCAATGAAATTTCCTTAAACCTTAATGAACATACAAAACAATTTGTTTACTACTCCTTAGCTTTGGATGAAACAACTGATATAAAGGATACATCACAACTTGCTATATTTATTCGCGGAGTTGATAATAAGCTGAAAGTAACAGAAGAACTCCTTGATCTTGTGAGTCTGAAGGATACAACAACGGGCAAAGATATTAAAGATGGTATTCTAAAATGCGCGGAAGATCGACAATTAGATTTTAAAAAACTTATTAGTATTTCAACAGATATAGCACCATCAATGATGAGAAAAAACATAGGAGCAGTTAGTTTAACTTTCAAACATATTGAAAACTACGGACAAAATACATCATTTATAGATTTATTTATTTGTCATTGTTTTTTACATATAGAAAATCTATGTGCTCAGTCATTAAATATGTCTTACGTGATGTCAGTTGTCATTAATATTATTAACAAAATAAAAAATAGCTCATTAAGACACCGCCAGTTTCAAGAATACCTTCGCGAACTGGAGTCCGAGTACTGTGACTTAATATATTACGCCAAAATACGATGGTTGAGTCGTGAAAAATGTTTATTAAGGTTTTGGAACCTCAGGGAAGAAATTAGAATTTTCATGAATGAGAACGTCGAAGACGTTCCACAATTATACGATGAAAGATGGTTGTTGGATTTGTGTTTCTTGATAGATATCACAACTAAATTAAATGAACAAAATCAGAATCTTCAAGGTTAAAATAAATTAATTACGAATTGCTATCAAGACATAAAGACATTCATTGCTAAATTAAAATATTTTCAAAATCAACTGAAATCGAATAATGCCACCCATTTCCCTCACTTAAATAATTTCGAAATGGAAAATAAACCCATTTCTGAATATTCGCATAATATTAAAGATTTGCTTGAGGAATTTGAAATAAGATTTGCTCACCTAGAAAAATTTGAGCCAATGTTCAATATTTTTAATTGTCCATTTAATATTGATATGAATTCAGCCCCAGATTATTTACAACTGGCACTTATCGATCTGCAGTCCAACTAAGAAATGAAATTTAGGTTTGAGGACATCAATATAGTCGACTTTTATGGAAAATATATCCAGGAAGATAAATTTCCTAATTTGAAAAAATTAGCTATGTGTATTGTGGCAGCAAATGGCACAACATATCTCTGTGAGTCATTTTTTTCTAGATTAAAATTAGCCAAAACCAAAGACCGTAACAGGCTCACCGACGCAAATTTGACGAATCAGTTACGTTGTGCCACAACAAAATTAGAAGTTGATATTAAAAATATATTCATATAAAATAAATAAACAAGTTTCACATTAAATATCTGTTGTAATTTACTAAAATACCTAAATATTATTGTGTATATCTGTATACATGCTACTTTGTGTTTACGTATCTCATTTGAGCGCGAGTGTGCGCTACAATTGAAATTTTTTGTTCAGATGAGTGGCGGCCCAGTGCCTTGTACATTGCTAAATTTTGGCCCGAAGAGTAATTTGGGTTGGACATGGCTGATCTAAAACAAGTGAGAAACTTTCAGGATGAAATTATTATATTGCAAGTATCTTGGGCTAGATACACACATGCACACATAAATCACACCTTTGACATTCAGACATATATTACATAATCTTAAGTCATACAAATTCAACAAACATATACATACATATTATATTATTTATAATACCTATTGTTTACTGTTATCCTACATCTCATCTCATTTTAAAATATTTGATCCATTCAACATTTCTAATTTTCGATTTTCCATTCTGAAATTTGTGTAGGACTCAACCGAGTAGTTTTCTGAATTGTCGCATTCAACATAAATTCAACTTCAGGAAGTATTTCGACTCAGTCTTTACCAATTCTTTCTTTTAAGGAGATCTGGATGGCATCTCTAATGGTTCTAAATTGGCGTTCAATTTGTTCATTAGCAGAATGATGATACGGACCTGAATATATTAGAATAATATCATGTTTATCTGCAAATGCTTTTATTAAAGCTGACTCAAATGCTTTTCCTCTGTCACAATGAATACTCTTTGGAGTCCAATTTTCAAAATCCATTTTTCAATAATTATTGCTGCAATTTTCTTTTCATCTTGTCCAGAAGCTGCACTCAAAGAAATATATTTACTAAATTGGTCTATAATTGCCAAAATATATCTTTTTTCACTACTAGAAGTTTTCATCGGGCCACAAAAGTAGATGAAAATTGATTCAAATAAATAAACTCCCTTAGGTTTAATTTGTTTCTCTGCTGTTCGGGTAGTCATAGTTTTTATTTTTTGACCATTTTCTCACGATCCTACTACTTCTTTAATAAATTCTTGTCTGTTTCTCATATCAAATTTCCTAGAAATATATTCGTGAACTTTATTCACTCCAGCATGACACAGAGTTCTATGAGTGTACAACACAAATTCTGTTTTTCTTTCGTCCTAAATCCATATTTTACCTTTACCTGAATGAATAATGTCATTACTTTCTATAAATTTTGTTTCCTTCCCCATTAGTATATCTTTCTTGGTATTTTCTATATCCTTAAAATCTTGTTGCCACAGTTTTCCATCTTCTTGACACATGAGTGCTAGAACTTTTGTTTTTAGTTTTCCTGTTTTTGGTTACTCGTGAATCGTTTGACATTGTATAAACGTATCACATTCAGTTCTCGACAGTGCATCTGCATTAGAATGCGTTTCTCCCTTACGGTATTCCATTTCAATATTTTGACCACTTAATTGATTGATACATGTTTGAAATTGAGCTTTTACTAATGCTTTTTTAATGCTTGAAAAGCGTCTTCGCATTCATTTGTCCACATAATTTTTGTCTGATTTACACCGCACAATTTCTGGAGTGGTTTTGAATACATACTATAGTTCTTTATACACCTCCAAGAAAGCTTCGTAATTTTTTAACACATTTCTGAGTTTCAAAATTTCCAATCGAGATTATTTTATTGTCGTGTATTCCTTTCTCTTTTATCACATGTCCTAAAAATTTTATCTCTTTTTAATAAACTGGCATTTTCCGGATTTATCTTTAATCCAGAATCACTTATTCTTTGAAATACTTTTCTTATTCTCTTATAATGTTCTTGTAAGAAAGAAGAAAATATTAATATGTCGTCAAGATAAACAACAGCTTCTTTACAATTTAGTGGCCCTAATACTTTATTCATGAGCTTTTGAAATATTTCAAGTGCAGCCGCAATCCTAAACGGCATACGGTTAAAACAATATTGAGTATTATTTGTGGAAAATGCTGTTTTTAATCTAGGTTCATCTTGTAACTCAACTTGGTAATAAGCATTTCCTAAATCAAGGGTGTTAAAATATTTGGCGCTGTACAAAATATCTAACATTTCTTGAGTATTCGGAATGAAAAAAATTGGTCTTTCTGTCACCGCATTTAAAGCTCTATAATCTAAACAAATCCTGATATCATCTTTATCTTTCTTTTTACGCAAACTAAAGTTGAGTTCCAGGGAGACTCACACTGACTTATTATTCCGTTTTCCTCCATATTCTTAATGTTTTTTTCAATTTTCTCAATTAAATGAAATGGCTGGCGCCTAGTATTAATAGTAATAGGTTCATTTTTCGTTATTATCTCATGTTTTACTAAATTGGATTCTTTTGATTAAAACATTTTTTAGAGTCTAGACATCATAATAGGAGTTTATAATTCTTAACTCATAAATTCTGTGTTTCGGTCACGAATCGTTATTAAAGCATTGAATGCCCTGCCACTTGATGTGACCGTATCAATTTTATATGTTGAACCATATGTTCAGTACTTTTTAATTATCATTTAATTAATTTATTAATTTTATTAGTTTTGTCTTTCCGTTCAGAGAGCCAAATCAAAAAAGTTTTACTTTAAGCTTAAAGACCCACAACATATTTGATACGATATTTTAAAAATAAAATTATCAACATCAAAAATAATAAACCCTCTACGAATACTTCTCTTTCTCTTTGTCATGTAACTTCAACGGCACCAAAAACCCAGATACCTTCAACTTTATGTCTTTGACGATATTTTTGTTTTCCAAATTTGTTCTCGTCAAGCTGAACGATTATTCCAACTCCCCCTATTTAGTTTTGGCTTAGGTTTTATTTAATTTCAGATGATATACTAAATTAACATAAACTTGTTTCGCTTAACCTAACAGTGTGGGGGAAGGGTTATATTTCGAATTACAACCATTTTTTGTTAATCAAGTCTAGTTTATTAATACAACTTTTGAATTTGTCTCTTCTCGATCAGCTTGTTTAAATTTAGAGCGTGTTTAGTGTTCTTAAGGGGTAACAAAGATTTTAACCCTTTTCACTCGGTTTTGAACTATAGTTTTCTCATAATGTATAAATGTATTGTTTATCCTTTAAAAAGTCTAGATAGTGTAGGTCGGACCTACACTTTCTAGACTTTTTAAAGGATAAACAATACATTTATACATTATGAGAAAACTATAGTTCATGATTTATCATCTTACAAAAGTCATTACAAAGTATTTTCTACAAAATCTGATTGATATTCAAATTTTTTAGAAAACATTATATCAATTATTATAATTATTATTATTATTATTATTATTATTATTATTATTATTATTATTATTATTATTATTATTATTATTATTATTATTATTATTATTATTATTATTATTATTATTAAAAAATAAAGTTACAGAGTTACAAAGGTTTAAACTTTCATCATTAGGTCTACATCAGAACATTTATTTAATTGAAATACTATAAACGATAATATATTGTACAGAACTCACTAATATAGTGAATTTAAGTACTACACTGTGGGGTTCCAAATCATGCAAATATATTATGCCTATTTTGCTGCAAGAAAATAAATGACTATGGCATTTATATTATTATAATGATGCTTATATCTATTTTTACTAACCAAGTAGATTAATATATTAATAAGAAAAATATTTCAATTTTGTGAATCAAAATCTAAAATATTAAGGATGTTTTTTTACAAGATTAGAGACACATATTTCAGTTAGAGACCTACGTGATCCTGACCCCTACTTTAAATCCAAAATATAAATACTTTTTACGTTTGACGCTTGTTGTCATTATCACCAAAGGTAATGTAAAACGTTTTGCAATCAAATAGGAAATGTGAATTTATTTTACAGAGACTTTAAATAGAAAAGAATTCAGAGTATAGCAATGTATCAATTACTGTAAAATACTTTTTTAACATTTTGCATGAAATCCACTAGAAAAAGATTTGTTGTTATGTAAACATTTACAGAAATAAAAAAAGTTCGTTTAGCACGGCGCAAAGTTTACAAAAATCATTGTCGCTTACAAATTGTAAGTAATAAAATTATCAGATTAGTTTTTATGAGGAATTAAACATTAAAAAAAATTCAAAATATGTTTATTATTAAAAAATCATAAAATATAATGTTTTTACAAATTTTTGTTTTTGTGATTATTTTCATTGTCATCGAACTCATCATCATTGACAGAAATATCAGTACCAGTTATAAATTTATTTGCAGAATTTTTTTTTAAAATAAATCTGAAAAACATTTCTAGTTGAGTTGACATATTTCTGCATTTTGACATTTTAATTGCCAACGGATTACGCAAATATATCGCACTTGTTTTCAACTAAAAATCACTCCTATTTAAACAAATAATATTTGGAAATAAATTTTTATAAATCTATTATTTCGGTTAACCGTTAGTCGATTGATGAATCAAATAATTTCCATATTTGTTTTTTGTTTATATTTATTTAGGTTTTAGTAGGCAGTATTTTTTTGGTTTGACTTGTTTGAATTTATAAATAAATAAGACATAATTAATAATGCTTTATCGATTAGAATATTTATTTTTTTGTTTTAATTTTCAATTTGAATATAAATGTTTCATGCGCAATTTTGATTGGTTGCTGGTTTTCCATGTTATGAATAATAGAGACTCTATCCAGCACTTGTTTTCTTAGAAATATTATCAATATTCGTAGACTGTAAATATTATTTACAATATAATATACTATGCTAATTACCCTAAAGGCTAATTACTATAAGGACAGAATACTAATTTTTAATCACAAACCTTTTTTTGAACCGTAATAATACAATTAAACAAATGATTTGCCTGTTACTCTTTAATTTTTGAAAATAATAATATTTTAGGTATTTTACATTTCTAAAAAATAGAGCTCAAGCCTTCTATTTAGAAAGAAAGAATTTTAATTTTTAATTGCAAACGCTTTTAAAATCTTAAATTCTTTTTTAATAACGCTTATTTTGCGTTATATGCCACTGCCTTAGAAAAGTTTTAAAATACTCTTTCAATTGAAAAAAAGCTTAGTGAAGAGTGACTTATTATCAAATAAAACGCCTATAAAAGATTATTTGTACGAAATATTTCGACAATTTAACTGTCATCATCAGGAACAAAAAACCAACTAAAAATATTATGAATTAACTTATATTTTAAACAAAGTATTTTTTATATTAATTTAATGTTCTAATAAATAAACACTTACAAATATTTAAATACTTTTAACTAATTTTTTAAAAAATTTATATAAATATTATAAATATTTATCTATATTATAATTTGAAAATAATATTGTAATATTTTATAAATTAAATTAAATTATTTTAATAATATTAAAAGTTAAACTGTCGAAATATATCGCACGAAAAGCCTTTTATTGGCGTTTTCTTTTAATTAAATCTTTGCCAAATTTATTTAATTAATTATTTATAAGTCAAATAAATTTTAAACCTTAAAAATTTATTAAAAATTCCTCCTTCATCTTCATAACATTGTTGATTTTAAATCTTAAATTTTTTTACATTTTTCTCTCTCATGTTAAAAATTTTATTTAACTTTTATTGAAAGCTGAAGTTTTGCATATGAAATTGAATATTATTAATATATAAATATTTTACTATTTTATATAGGAATACTTTTCGGGTAGTGCTGATATTTAAAAATGTTTGAAAATATTCAAAGGGATTTATTTTGTGGGGAATATCTTATTTTTGGACAAACACGGTACTAAAAATATTATCGGCTAAAGAGTTTTATAAAAAAAGCTATAAAAAGCAAGAAATTGCAGACCTGATTAATTAGACTGGAATATTTTCCAATTACTTTTGAGAAATTAGCTCTTACAGTGTATCCCAATTTCTACAACAGTAATATTATTAAAATGTAATTAAAATTTATATTAAATTTTATTTAGAATATTAGAATTTGTTTATATGTTAAATTTTATATCAATTAAATATTTTTACCTCATTCCTATTCAATCATGACAAATAAAAGTTGCTCAAGTCGCTCAAGTCCCAGAATTTGTCGAAGAACAAATTTAACTATTTAAAATGATTAAACTGTTATTGCAGTTATTATTTTTTTCTTACAATTATGTCCGTTCGTAAATGCTAGTGAGATATCATTTTGATATTAAATAAAAATATTAATATAAAGCAGTGGTGTTGTCGAGCCGGAACGCTCCGGAACGCTCCGGAACGTCGTTCCGGTACTTCCTTTTTGGACAGGAACGCGTTCCGGAGCTAAAGATGATTTCTGATAACGAGAATTGGCTGACGTATTGATTTCATGTATTGTTAAAAATATTTATGCAATATTATTTGAGTATCTAATATGCGTATTTTATAATTTGTTAACTAATTTTTATTAAACGTTCCTATTATTGTAATAAACATATATAAACACGTATACACAAAATGGGTTTCGTAATGATTTTCGTTTCCTTTCCTTTTTATGCTATATACAGGTCCGATCCTATTGACGGGCGAAAATTGGGGAAATCTCCCCCATCGTCAAATTTGGGACATGAGACCTAAAAAATCGTCGCCACCAGGATTATCATGGAAAACCACCCCCGTCGTTAAATTTGGCACATGAGACCGCACATAGCGGCCGTCTACCCAGGATCGGTCCTGTATATATAATTATATATACGCGTTCCGGTAAAAAAAAATTAGCACAACACCACTGATATAAAGGAATAATGGCTTAATTTTATTTTGTATTTTAATGATTTTTGAATATTTAATTTCTGTTTATTTTGTGCCATATACTTTATACTTTATAAATAAAAATCATCCTCATATTTTTTGATTGTTTATTTTTTTAATACCGAGATGTACTCTGACAAGTAAAAAATAATTGAATGATAACTTTTGTAATTTTTGTTAAAAAATTAAAATATTTTATCAATCAAGATATTGTTAACACTTTTTTTAATATTAAATATTATTTTTCCTGTTATAATATTATTATTCTCTGTAACACAACTGCAGTGGCAAAAGATTGTACCAAAATAAACACATTTTAAAACAATATTAGCGAAAATCCTTCGTAAATTTTGAAGGGTCCACATCATTTTCTATATCAAGCAAAATGAAATAAATTCCAACAAAACGCATATTTCAAATATATTTATTGAGATTTCAAATTATTCACAATTTAAAACAACAAAATATTTGATTTAAAATAAACTCTAATTCCGAAATATCGATCTAAAATCTAATAAATTTATTAACACAGACACGCTACAACCACTCAATTCAAGTACATAAAAAATATACACACACACCAAGGCACAAACACAACAAAAGACCCGTGATTGGACGCACACTATCCAATAGCGGAGTGCACCATAAACACTTTTCAAAATTGACAAATTAAAATTACAAATTTTAAACCAATATAATAAAAATAATAATTCGATGTAGAATAATTGAACATGAAAATTTATCATAAGAAACTTAGCGTCACATTATCTGCTTACAATTAAAACTAAAAGATTTAACTTTATAAGCTTAGCTAACTTTATTAGTTGGCTTCGTGTATAATCTTTATTCATTAGAATTAATTTTACTCGTCATGTTAAAAATTTATTTCAATATTTTGTTATCTGCAATATTGTAATTTTCTTGTTATTATATTTTTATTCAAATTTTAAACATTTAAATAATTAAATATTTTTTATTATCTTTAAATTACATTTTAAATTTAACCAACATTCAGATCGAAATTAAAATTAAATAAGAATCGTCTCCAACAGAATTGTTTGAATATGATAAAAATTGTTTTAATATTGATCAATTTTTAAAGACAATTATTTTAGTTGAATAAACTTTTGTTGAAAATTTGAATTTTATATAAAAGACAATAATGAAAATGAATACGATATTATCGCTGTTTAAAAAAATAATAATTTTCGTTTTTGCCAAATATCTCAATAGTCTAAAATTAGTTTAAGAAATCGGTTCTTCTCAATCATTGTCTTTTTCTTTTGAAGGAAATAGCTTTAAGAATAGCTTTAAAGGTGGGAAATTTTAAGAATTTTGTGTCGGGATAATTTCGATGCAAAAACATTAAATAAAACAAAAAATAAGTCACTTTGAGCTAAAACATGAACTTATCTTACTAAATTAAAAACACAATTACCGTCCATTATTATTATTAATAAGGTATTAATAATAATTTGATATTTTTCTTAGTGTATAACATGTAATTTTTAATAATTTTAAAGTTTTCCTTGTACGAAATAATTACAAAGTTCTGTATTATGAAATTCATATAAAAATAACTTTTGATAGAAGTTATTTTAATGAATTATAATTCAATTACCTAGATTTTTCATATTATTATTATTATTATTATTATTATTATTATTATTATTATTATTATTATTATTATTATTATTATTATTACTTTATTATTATTATTATTATTATTATTATTATTATTATTATTATTATTATTATTATTATTATTATTATTATTACTATTATTATTATTATTATTATTATTATTATTATTATTATTATTATTATTATTATTATTATTATTATTATTATTATTATTATTATTATTATTATTATTATTATTATTATTATTATTATTATTATTATTATTATTATTATTATTATTATTATCATTTTATAAGTAGTAGTAGCAGTAGTATTAAAGATTATGGTTGAAAATAATAAAAATAATAACACAATTAAAATATTAATATATAAAAATGTTTTGTTAAATACTATGATTAACATAGACATTCTTCATTGAATATTTTATTTTTAAAAAAATTAACAATAAAATGCTAGTAATTAAAAATATTCCATATTTCTCTCTTATCAAACAAGAGATGCTAGAATAAAAAAAATAATGAATTAAATCCAAGTAATTAAAAAATTAAGACTAAATTATCTATTGGATAATTAATCAATTATGATGATATTTTTTTGAGAATTTTTTTTTTACTTGATACAACTAAATGATGAGTTAAATTGAGCAAGGCTCCGTTATGAGGCCAGTTGTGTTTTAGAGGAAGCTTGCGAGTTATCAATAAGTTGATGAGGCATCCCGGCTTATTTGCTTACGATAAATAGGAAGTGATATTTCCTGAACAAATCTTTGCCCTAATTGGCGATCGAGAGCAACTGATTTGAGAGCAAATATTCTGCAACCGTTATTATTTTCTAAACATAACTTGCAAGTAGCATTAGTAAGTAGTAATAGTAGTAGTAGGATTAAAACAAAATAATGACAAATATTTCACCAATCGTTTTTTCTTCGACTGTTAACTGTGCTTCATGTAGAAAAGTATGGAATTAAATTTCAGCACGCAAAATGCACAAAGCTATTTGCAATTCATGCTTCGATTGAGAATTACGTGCAGCAAAGCTTCCGGAGAAACTGTATCTTTTCCTTTGTGGATTATTGCTTCCGGTTTGAGTTGTTTAGAAGAGCATACAGAGTTGGGTGATTTTGTTTATCCAGCAGTGTTATTCGACTCACATTTTTTTTAGTTTTATCTTTTTTCCCCAAGTTTCATCGATCAAAAATTGCATAGCAAGTGAAAATTGCTTAACCTTGACAACTAAATTTTTGTTAATTTTAATGAAACTATAATCACAACATATTTCTTTTTTTAAAAATTCCATCCGATGAAATTTATTTGTGTTTCAATTTGGTTAATTTCCACCTTTATGATTTAAAGTTTAATATGTTTTCTTTCATTTTTTAAAATTAAGTATTTAAACAAATACGTTCAGTTAATTATCAATTAATAGGAGAATTTTTATTTCCCGTTGAATCTTTGGTTAGTTTGGTTTTTTTGTTGACTTTAGTAGATTAAAATATAATTTTGAGAAATTGACTCCAGGTTTTGTTGGTAAACAAGTTATGGACCACTTATCTAAGGTTCCTAAACGAAAATACTGTCACTTAATATGACTAAAAAAAATACCTACAATCCTTATTTATTTCATTAATATGTAGTAACAATATACAATAAAATGGACGTTTGTAATTATTAGTGTGGAACTTTGACTGTGAGTTGTTTTCCTTTATAATCTCGTACACTAGATGTGATTTTAGTGACAATGGTGAGTTTAATCTTTCCGGTCTATTTGACCAAAATTTTCTGTTTTGACGTTGAAAAATTTGAAGGAATCTAGTTTAGTGATAAGAAGACTGCGAGGACAAGTTTATTGTGAAAATATTTGAAAAAAAGATTTTATTGAAGTCCCTCAACTTTACAACGTTCTCCTTTCAAACATGTAAATGATCATTTTTCAGTTGGATAGTAAGAATTATGCAAAAATACGTTTTGCTAAACGGAAATAGAAATATTTCATAAATTAATTTAATTCGGATCCAAACTGATCTGTTTTACAAGACCGTTAAGATTCAAATTATACAATAAGTGAAATAAACTTTTTTGTAATATATATTTTGTTCACCTATAGATCAAAAATTAATTTTCGGCACTGCCGTTATTTAATTTATTTAACCAATTGTTTGCTAAACTTATTCGTTACCCTACGCAAATTAATATACGCTCAGCAAAATTTGTTACATAGAAAATTAATTTTTAATCTATAGTCATAATGAAAAAAAAATGAAATATTTTAATTCTGTGCCCAGATTTTATTTATTGTCGGTCTGCAGTTGTGTGTGAGTTTTTCCTGACCTTATTCTTATCAACAAATGCACTTTAGGTTATTTATTTAATTTTAATTAATTTCTATATAAAAAGAAAATAATGTTTTTCTTTTGTATACTAATAATATATACTAATAATAACTAGAGCTTGATCGATTGCATTATTCTCCGATTGTGCCGATTGTAATTCCGATACCGATTGTGTATAAATTTTAATTTTTGTTAACTATTCGACTTTTTAAATGCGACTTGTCATAATTGGATTTTTTTACTTGGTTCTTCTAAATACGCTGAATGTTTGCATTGGGTAATGTAATTTAATTAAGTGATGCACATCTTGTTTTGTCGCTAATCTATATTTATCCAGAAAAGTTGGTTGCCTTTTTACTTCTGTTTTTTTTGTAAATCAGAGTAATTCTCCGTTATCTGTGAATTAATTATTAATCTTGAAAAATCGTTCTGGATGGGCAATCGATTTCCGATTGTACCGATTGCGATATTTTGCTCCTATAATCGGCCCGATTGTGAATGTTACCGATTAATCGGTCGAGCTCTAAAAATAACTGTCTAATTTTTTTAAATAATATCATACAAACCTTTGAAAATATTTCAAATTTATTTATGTTTGTTTTAAATCAATGATAATATATTAAATTGTTTTTTAATATAATGTGTAATTTTAGTTACTTCAAGTAACTGAAATAGATAAACAGCATTTGTCTATAAAATAACTTTGTTTACTCAATATTAAATAAGTAGCTTCATTTCATTCATATTATTTACAGATTCTTGTTTTTGAAGAAATTATTCCCGTTTCTATTTTTATTATCAGTTTTATACTTAAATAAATTTGAAATATTAAAATAAAAATAAGTGAAAGTTTAGGAAATGTAAAAAGTAATTGATAATTAAAATGCAAAATTTAAAAAAATTCGAATTAAGAATAATTTAAAAGTTTATTTAGTATTTAAAATATTAAATTATAAAATAATAAATTTTACATTTGAATGTAAGGTTTACTTATAAATATTTTACTAATGTTGAATTTTTTGTCTATTAATTTGTTTGAATAACGAAGAAAGTTTTTTTAAGTTTCATTTTTAATTTAACACGTTGGTTAACACGTTTCAAAAGATCCCTAAATAAAAAATAAAAACCATAATTTTTTAATTTTGAAGTTGCCATTTAACTATAATGGGCTTTGTTTTACTCTTTGATTTTTCTTCATTATAGCAATGCCATAATTTCAAAAGTTTGTCAAGGTCATGATTTCACCGATCGAATATCGAAATTTAATAAAAAATTTTATTTTGTCAAAGAAATGCTGCAACGATTTTCACAATTCATAGAAGTTTACTTATCAGAAAGATGGAATAATGCTTTCAGAAGTGGTCGCACATCAGTTAATGATGATGAAAAAGAATATCGGCCAGAGGAAACTTGGGATAATTTAGAAAAGGAATTGGTAAAATGATGTAGGAGGGTTGAAGAATCAGCGTTCATATACTCGCCCCAGCTTTCAGTATTGGAATGAGGATTTGTCGTTTTCTCACTTGTGAAATGATGGTCGCAACGAGAACTAGAAACAATATGAAGAAAGGTTCTTATTAAATATTCTCACAGGTGATGAGCTCTGCTGAATGGAAATTACCTGGTAAGAAACCATCAGTCAAAATGAGATAGGTACTTTATACCACCGAATGCTCACACTTTGTGTCTTCTAGAACAGTAAAGACATTATGCTCGTGGACTTAAGATTAATGTCGAGCACTACAGAAATATTGTAGCGACAGTGAGAAGATTAGAGAGGATTTTTCTATGGTTTATGGATGACAATGATACTGCCAACACAGAAAACATGTACCATGTCTGAATTAAGTATGCTGGCGTGATGAGTCTTGTGCAACCTTAAAGACGCAGAGGATTTGCAGAACGTGGTAGAGAAAGGCCTCCAAGTAATGCACGCGGAGGTTTTTGAAAAACTGCATTTCCAGGACTTCTACAGCGCTGAAAAAAGTGTGTAGCAACATAGGCTATTTTTTATATAAGATTAATTTTTTGCCTTTTTAAAGGCAGAAAAAAGTGTTTGTGTTTTAGGAAAGAAAATAATTACAGTTTTTTTAACTGTAATACAAAATCATAAGATATTTTAAAATTAAAACATAAAATTAATTATTAAAATTTATTTAAAAATTACTTTAACTAATAAATTAAAAATAAAATTCACTTCAAAAAACTGTAAAACCAAATAAAAAAATAACTTCATCAAAAAAAAATAAAAATTTAACCAATCCCTTTCAAAAAATAATTTGAAGGGATTCATTGTTTTGAAGCCAAATACACCTTGAAAAAAAAACTAAGAATAAAACATTTTGTTATTAATTAAATATTATTAACATAAGATGATTGAAAGATTGTATCTGACGGACTTCCTTATCTTTGCAGACAATCTATTAGAACCTGTTGTGGTCTTTCATTTAGTTTTGGAAATGTATCTACAACTTAGATTTTTTCCATTTTTGCATCTTTAAAGTGCTACATTCTCGCCATGATATGTGCTTGATCACAGGTGAAATTCTCCTTTCCTTTTCCCAACAGTGCATGCCCATTCTTGAAAATTGTTAACAGCTGTATCATCATAAATAAGCATTTCGAGTCTTAGTTTTAAGATCTTGTTAACAAAAATTGTAAAATATTTGGGTATATATCAGTTTTAATTCATGAGTATATGATATTTTGATTACCATTTGCCTTATCTCAAAGTTTATATAATCTTCTTGAATAGTTTCATTTTTATCACTATTCTTTGAACTTGAATTTCTATCTTGAATTTCTGACCGCCGAGTTATCTATGTCTAAATATTCATCGTTATGAGATTTTTGCATCTAACCGTCTAAAGCAGCGCTGACCAACCCAAATGATCTAGTGAGCCATTTTGGGAATGCATCATAACTCTGCGGGCCACAGATAAAATTATATATTCCCATATTAGATTTAGATACACTACAGACGTTTTTTTGAAGGAAAAATTGGACAATAATGAGTTATTATTATTGGGTTCACTATTATTCTTACATGTTGATATAGTTAATATAATAATAATAATAGTAAAGTTTATATTTTTGTAAAAGTATGATGAATCTCGCGGGCTTGCAAAACTGTCAAAGCGGGCCTCGGGTTGACCACTCCTGGTTTAAAGCATTCCGATAAGAATTAAAAATGGACAAGGGTTAAGTTAAGCATTCCAGTCAAAAAGGATTTCAAAATTATTATTATTAAAAAGTTTTTATATGTTTCTATCAAATTATTTTCTTGTATGAATAAACCATTAAATGATTTTCTTAAATAAAAATTATTGAAATTATAATTATTAGCGATTAAAATATTTTAACAGATAAAACAAAATCATAGTTTGAGGAAGAATGTAGGGGCACTCTGATGTTATAATCCATGAGATGCGGTATTGTCAAGAAAATAATGCAAATCTCATACGCTAATTTCCCATCTCACAACAGATGAGAATCACTCAATTTTATTCCAGGAAATGAAAAGTATTGAAACTTTTTCTGTGACGCTGACAACTTCATTTTCTTTGAACTCTCTTCTCCCGGCAATTTCCAGTTTTACGACTCCCACTTTTAATATAAAGAGTTAGTGGCGTTATATCTATTTTGATAAATTGGTTTTACAACAAACAAAATTTTGCACAAAAAAAAACCACAACAAAATTCACACGTGCCACTTGGAATGAGGAATATTTGTATAATAATTTGTTTGTATTTGTATTTTCTGATATGTTAAAATTTTAAAATTGGTTTTTTATACTGATTTAAACAAACAAAAAATAATTATAAATGCACTTCATTATAATAATATCAATAAAAAATAAGTAAACTATCTTTTCTTAAAGTTAATAAGTTATTATATTTTGTTTTATTAAAATTTCTTTTGTCAGTTTTGTTTTAATTTACCCTATTTTGTAGATTTCCTTTATTAAAATAGCTTTTTTATATATCGATTTGAATTACTTTTCAATTTTGTTTAAAGTAGAGAAAACAAAATTGTGATCTCATCGAATTAATATTCTGTTCAAGTAGCAAATATCCCACAGAACAGTACTCAAAATAAAAAAAAGATTAAATACAATAACTTTGGCAGGCGGCGAATCAAAATCAATTTCCTCTCCGTTGCGTGACCAAATCGTGGTAATTCTCATTAACCGCTGATAATGCATTGTGTCAAAATAATAGAGCGGTTTTCCTAGCGCATCTCATCAGATTTTTTCTGGTAGAATGGCTGCTATATTCTGTTTGATATGGGCATTGGTTGGTAGTGGTCATCAATAGCACTGGAAGATCAATATATGTGACTGAAACGATCAATCTGTGCGTTTATTTATATTCACCATGTTCTTTATTCATCTAAGATAAAAATAAATCTAAAATATTTTTTTCCTTTGTTTTAATGAATTGATTAGCGTAAAATTAACGAATAAAGGTTTTGTTAACGATTTAAACAAGAGCCATTAATTTCTATCACAAGGCAATGGAATTAATAATAAAAATATCTAGAAATACCAAAAAACAGCAGAAATACCATATTTAATTTTAAAAATCTTTCCTCACTTTTGGAAATATCTTTATATCCGAATTTATAAATTATTCTACGATAGCTTAACAGACCGCTATTCCACATGTAAAACTTGGCGACTTTGTTTTCCCAAAAGAAATGATTAATATCATTAATACAATTTTAATAATTCAATTAATTTGTTTGTATTGTTATAATTACATCTTTTGGGCCTCACACCATATGAAAATTATTGGATCCGTCTTTACGCTTTCATTCCTATCAGATTTTCGATTTTTTAATATTAAATTAATATTCGCATACAAGTTTTAATAATATTTTACATTTAAGTTTTATTTCTTCAATTATATTATTTGTTTAAATCAGATCGACCTAAATTATTGAAATAAATCAAATTTTATTCTCTATAACTTATTTGTGATCAGTTTAGATTTTTATTATGTCTTTTAAATGAATTTAAGTTATTTAGTTAAGTTTCTAAGTCATAAAAATCTTTTCAGGTGAACTTTTTATAATAAACTCAATTAAAAATATTTATTATGATTAATGTTAAAATTAGATATATCTTTATTTTAATATTGCAAATTTTTAGAATGATGTTGATAAAATTAAAATATAAAATTAGAGTGTTTAACGTTTAGAGTTCAATTAATTTGGTTTTATGTTAAATAAAAATAAATAGATTTATGTTAAATAAAAATCATTGAATTATAGTTGAAATCTAAATGAATATAAATGATTCAGTAGAAATAAGATATAAGTAAAATTCAAACAAAAAAATATAACCTACTTGGAGAAACGGATATGCAATATTTTAGCTTACATATAATTTATATTATATTCAGCTATGTTTTTAATTAATTTTGTGAACATTTTAAATACTTTCCAAACGATATTTAGAATTCAGTGTTATTTGCCATATGATTGCATTCTACTTCATTATTCACATTAAATTGATAACTAAGAAAAAATAAAAATGAATATCTCATCACAAAATACTTCCAGACAAATTTTTGAGATTTTTTAATTTCGATGATAATTTTTAAATTACAATAGAAATATTAAAATTCATTTCAGACATTCATGTTATATAGTAACACGAATTTTAAAATTAATACATAATCAATTTTAAATTCAAAAACTAAAATTTATAAATCAAATATTAAAATTATTAAAAATAAAGTACCATGTAAATAAAGGTTAATTTAAATTCAAATAACATGTTAATTATTTTAAAATTTAAAATTTCTTCAAACTTTCTCTCACGTCCATAATCACGCGTTCACATGTTTATGAATTTTTATATCTCATGTCTTAACAAGCAAAAATATGTCCAAAATATACATAAAAATGCTTTGTTTTTCTCAATTTCAATAAAAGTAGAATTAATTTAAACAACACCTAGGCTTAAAATCCCAGTTAAATTTTATTTATTGAATAGATCACTTTGCTTATGTACGTCCAGAATTTTTTTTTGCATAAGAAATTCTTAACCAATGATAAAATAAATTAAAATTAGTATATTAATGATGATTTTAGGTAGAAACATATTTTTAATTTAAATAATAAGAAGTAATAATTTTTATTAATAAATTGAAATCTTAGTGAAGTTATGTTATTTTGCATTTAATTTTTCTGTCAAGATTTCTTTATATTTTAATTAATTACTCTTGTTGTTCTTTTTATTTATTTATTTATTATTATTACTATAATAGTAATACTATTGTTTTTATTATTATTATTATTATTATTATTATTATTATTATTATTATTATATTATTATTATTTTTTATTATTATTATTATTATTATTACTCATCTGATATATTAATTTATGCTGATACCAAGGAATCATCGTTTTATACTTTTATTATTATTATAAAATAAAAGATCGTTAAATAAATTATGGCAAAAAGATTTATTAACATCCTAACTTTTGAAATAGATGGAATTTGTTTAATCAAAAATCTGTCAAGGCAGCCATATTAAATTATGCCTAATTAATTATAATTCACTAGTTTAATTATTATTCTTACTTTATTATTTAATTATATTTTTTAAAGAAAAAAACCTTAATTGATATTAATTGAGTAAATTAAAGCATGTAGAATCTATTAAATAACCATATGTATCAATTGATTAAAACAAAAAAAAATTAACTGAAAAAATCGATTTATATTTTTTATAGTCAAGCGTTTCAGTTCTTGAATCGTATCCGTCACTCTGTCAGAACACAAAAGTTAAATCTAACCCATGAAAACAGTCTCCCACATTAGAGTTTATGCAATACACTATTAGCATCAACATGGAGTGCAGTTAGCGACACGAATATTTTCAGAATCTTTGATCTGACACAGAGGAAGCCAGCGAGCCTTATGATTGCTACAAACAGGATATTGTGTCACGCTTCAAAGAATACCAAATCCACTGACTCTTCTCCATTCTACTTTTTGATATATTTCTCACACGCTAGTAGGAATGCTAGCTCTCTTAAGCTCTTTGTTGAAAAATAACAATTTACTTTCTATTACTTTCTACAAAGACTGCATAATTGAGGCTATTTCAAATTTGACCTATTTTAAGATATTGATACACGTTTAAAATTCATTGAATTAATTAATTTACAAAAATTCGACTTTTGTAGTTGTATTTGAGTTTTTTTTGTTTCATCAATACGTTTTTCTAACTCAAGATAATGAATTTAAGATTGATCAAATGATGAATTAAAACAACAATGATAAAATATTCGAGGGCGAAAACAACAATAAACTTATTCGAGAATGTTTACGAGTGATTTGATGTGAAGCAGATTTTTTAAAATTTGTTTAACTAAGTTTCCTAGTTTGGTGTTTAATTGAAATTTATATTCTATAAAGTTAAATACACACTTTGCACTTGTTTAAGTAAATAAGTTGTTCGTTTGTTTCATTCGCTATCAAATTTTTATTTAGTATTGTAATTAATTATTTATTTGTCTTCAAAATTTAACACTGTTATACACTTACCCAGATGCACTGGACATCAAATAAATTTGCAAAGTTTGGTTTTAAGGCAAGACAATAAGACGAATCTTTATCTTGAACCTCCTTTCACTTGAAACCATGGTAGATACCATCATACCTCTGTGGACTACAAGTTCAACACAGAAACTGGTAACAAGCTATCAGACTACCAAAACTACTTGAAAAACTTAGTTTCATTGATCACTATGTCTGATTATATTCAAAGAATGTACGATACATTAAGCAATATCCAGTACATTTCCAAATAGTATACTAGTTTCGAGCTAATGTCTCTCATCAGTACTACACCATTAGTACTCTTATTATTATATTTAAAATCTTTTCTTTGACGATAGCGGAATCATTTATATAAATAAAATTTAAATAAATAACAATGTTACCCAAATTTAGCCAATTTCTGCATTGTTTATTCATAAAATGAAATATGAAATAAGTCGACCTATAAAACGCCCTGATCACTCATAGATAAAATTTATCAACTCTTTCGCTTTAACCTCTTCTTCTTTGATTGATATTTTCCTTCACTCAACTGTATTCAACAAATGTATTTATTTATATAAATTTCCCAAATTTTCAAATTCAATTTACCAATAATAAAAATTTATTAGATTAGAATAAAATTTTCATTTTTTAAAAATTAAAAATTATTTATTTATTCTAAAAAGCTTTTACTAAATATTTTAAAATCGAATTCGCATTTCAGAAAAATAAAAATAAATGTATTAACACTTTAATAATTTTTTATAAATTTTGGATTTTCGACATTTACCTGGCTAGGGTTGATAGATAACGGAATCATTTATATAAATAAAATTTAAATAAATAACAACGTTAACCAATTTCAGCAATTATTATTATTATTATTATTATTATTATTATTATTATTATTATTATTATTATTATTATTATTATTATTATTATTATTATTATTATTATTATTATTATTATTATTATTAAAGAGAACACCAACCCAAAATATATATTCAGTTACAATATTTTTCGACTGAATAGCAGTCATCGTCAGGTAATCTTGAACTTTAAACAATTTAGAATAAACAATTATTATTTAAACAAATTTCTACTTTTAAATAATAAAAACATTTTATCAAAAATTTAAAATTTTGCATTTTTTAAAATCACAAATTCTGCAAAATGTTAAAAAATTAATTTTTTAAATTTTACAAAACCGAGACTTAAACAAAATTAAAATAAAATTTTTAACAAAATATTTAAAATTTTTACAAAAATTATTTCACATTTAGTTACATCCTGCATCAAAAAATTGCACTTACTAATATCAATCAATTCCATCTGTCGACCGTGATCGAAGCCTTGAGAGCGGAAATGATGGTCAGTCATTCCAATGTATGTGGTATTACACCCATGACATATAAATTGAAAACTAAGATCTGAACAAAATCTAAGTAGAACTTGAAATCCCTTTATAAATACAAAATACAAACAACAGTTATATTCACTGATATTAATCAATTCAGTCGACAGTTATCAAGAACTTGAGGACGGAGATGACGGGCAGTCATTCCAATGTATTTGGTATTACACTCATGACATAAATATTATAACCAAGATCTGAATAACATCTAAGTAAGACTTGAAGTCTATCAATAAACACGATGACGATCCTATAATGCAAAATACAATCCCAAAAACAAATTTTGCTATTTAAATTAAACACAGTTAATTCAATCATTGACATATTTTTATTCATTGAATTTCCACCTTTCTTCCTCATTGATAAAACAAAATCACTTTGCCAATTTTGTGTGATTTTGTATTATTATTATTATTGTTATTATTATTATTATTATTAAGAGAGTCATTACTGTAATATATATTTCTTTCGTTTTCTGAAAAAAACATAAAATTGTTGTCGCAATAAAATGGCATTTAATTCCATTAAAAGTAGCGTTTTATCGTATAAAAATTTGTTCCTTAGATAAATTATTAACTGAATATCAAACAATTACACTAGTTCAGTAGATTTTTATGTTATGAATAAACAAAATGTTTGTCGTTAAGTCAAAGCTTTAAAAATCTAAATAAATAATTCTAAAATTAAGCAATTAGTTATCTAGATGTTTTAGAACAATAGAAAAATATTTAAATTGCGAATTTTCTTACATAACCATTAAAAATAGTTGCGAAAAAAGAAAATTATTCAAAGTTCGCTTGAACTAGTAAATTATAGCGAGTATTGTTCGCTTATTTTAGGCATTGTTTAAAGGAAAGATTCTTTGAAAATGGAATGGAATATTTTGATCAAAATATTATATGAATAATTTAAAATATTTTAAATATATGTAGTAGTATTTTTTATTTTTGTTTACTGGAATTTCTATAAAAGTTGTTTACCCATCTAAGCATTTAACATATTTTATTTAATTTTAATTATTTTCTGCGGCATTTATAAAGTCTATGAAGTCAGTTTAAGTCACATTACATTTTTTTTATAACGATAATATTTAAATAAATTGTTAATTTGTTTGAAAAGCAATATGCAATATTAATTAAATAGGTAGTATAAAACACTTCACAATATTAAATTTAAATTTACTTTGATAAAACTGTAAAAAGATTAAAATATTACATATGATGTTTAATATATATACTTTATTATACCAAGAAATTAATATTTAACTGGGAGAAAGTAATATTATATTTAGAATAATTTGTTTAAACAGAGATGATCAAAGTGTCAAAATCCGACTGCAAAATCCGACAAACTATCCAAAATGATATTATTAATTTTGAATTGTAAAACATTATGTTAATATTTGTTTAAAAAATCTTATAAATTATATTTAAAATCTCTTTTTTATAAAATATAACTTTTGTATGATAATAATAATAATAATAATAATAATAATAATAATAATAATAATAATAATAATAATAATAATAATAATAATAATAATAATAATAATAATAATAATAATAATAATAATAATAATAATAATAATAATAATAATAATAATAATAATAATAATAATAATAATAATAATAATAATAATAATAATAATAATAATAATAATAATAATAATAATAATAATAATAATAATAATAATAAATATTTTCAAAATAAATAAAAAATAAATTACTTTATGGTGATATTTTAGGAGTAAACTTGACAAGATTGTAAGAAAAATCGAATAATGTTGCCTTGCGGTTGAAAACAAAGAAGGAAAAGGTTAAAAAAATGCGCTAATTTATAGAACTTTTAGGGTAGTTATCAAGAAATTTAAGTAATTTTAAAAAAATTTAAAAGTAAGGAAAATTATTAAAAATTGAAAATTAAATAAAAATACGATTGTAAAAATGAAATTCATCTGTTGTGATTTACTATGTTTAATTTATAAGACCAACGGACACTTGCGTGACCAATTAAAAATTAAGTCCAAAACCCGTCGGTTTGTTCTGGTTAACAATAAGCTATTACGTATGGAACCTTTGGAACCGTTGTTCTTGTAGTAAATAAAAATTTTAATTTTTTTTTGTTTTAGTTTTATATTAATTTGATGGTTACATATATTGTATGGAATCCAAACACTCATTTTTCTTCTTCCACTAATATTTATCTTTGTGGAAATTGCTCAAATAACCCTGTTAAAGATCATAATCATTTCACTGGAAAATATATGATTCACTTTCTTTCAAATGTAATATTTCACGAGGAATTTAACAGATATTGTCTGTTGTTTTTCATAATTTGAAGGGTATAAATTTTGTGACTTACTCAAATATCGTTTGATCAAATAAAGCCTTTAACTTCAGGCATATTGGGGTTGAATGATGTTTATCGGCAAATATCAAGATGAACCTTACTAGTCAAAAAATTGGCATACCAAGATGGAAAGTATTCTTACAAATAACTTTCTCATTAAACCTTTCCGTTTGTTAGTACTGATAGTCATAGAATCAGTCTGTAATTGAAAGTAATTTTGTTTTAATGATATTGACATTTCTGACTGGTATAAGTTAAATAAGACAGATTTCCTGTAGATCTTGAATTTTAGCCACTTGGTAGTAGAGTTGAGTTTAGAAACGGCTATAAAACGTGAGTCAGAGATCAGTTATGCGATTAATAGTACAGTTTTATAGTACAGTCGGCCGCGTGTTTGGATATCACAACGGATATTGAACACCAGCACTTTATTTATCGAAACTTTGCAAGTTTCAGTTACAACATAAAGAACTGAAAGAGTAGAGAGATTTACTCAATTGTCAAATCAGCATGGTAGCAAGCTACAGGCACTCCTTCTACTTGGAATGTAAAGTTGCCAAATTACATTTAAAAGTGTATCCAAAAATGATTACCAACGGTTCTTGAATACTTCAAATTATTCCATGACTGAATCATTATTCTCAGATCAAAAAGTAATATGAAAAATAGTTAAAAGGAATAAAAGGAAAGTAATATAAAGAATAGGTACTCCTGTGTCTCAGTTGCTATTCACTTCAAACCCCTCTGCTGAGATTTTGCATGACGAGTACAAAAATGATATACTGTTGGTAAAACAGTAAGAATTCTTTTTACAATAAAATATAAAGTCACTTATTTTGCACAGAGAGAATAAATCTTAATATAGTAAATATTGACCATTTTGTTCAACAATGATTATTTATTGAACGACCAAAGAAGAATCGGTCGGAATGTACGTTATCATGATGAAACACAACACCTTTACGATTTTTCAATTCTGGACGCTTTTGCTACACTAAAATCAATCGTTGCGTTATGGGGTAGGAGCTCAAAGGGGAGGAATGCGTACTCTTTATAAGTTTTTCACTTGTAATTTACATATCGTACCATCTAATGGCTCATCTAAAATTTGGTCTTTAGGGAAGGTGTGCGATCTTAACAGCTTGAACTGTTTTTAATTCGAGTCAATAAATATTATTATTTGACAAAAAGATTTTTTAATAATAAAAATACTTTTCTTTACAGTTTTTCAATTTTTTTGGATGTTTTGGTTTTTAAAATTTAAATTGAAGTCATAATATTGATACATAAGGCAATGATTTTGGATTGCACTTTCCTATTGTAAATTTCCCATTATTGAAGTTAACGGTCACTAAGCACAAATGAAAAAATAAATTTTATTTAGAAAAGGATTTTTAGAAAATTTTCCAGTTTCTTTAAATTTTTTAAAGGGGGATTGGGGCTAAAATTTTAAAATATGGTATGTCACATACCGTATACGCATACCGTATGTGTATAGTTTTACATCTTTTCATAAGTAATAGAGATAATAAGATTATATACTACTGGTCCATAATGCTTACACTGCCGGTCCGAACCACAGAAGTATAAGAAATCGAGAATGATGTCATAGGGAACTAAAAGGTGCACCAATTTTAAAGACAAGCCGAACGGTGCTAATTCTATGATAATAATGGAGAGAATATCATTGTATAAAGATAGTTAAGTAACATGATTCATCCAACAGCCAAATGATCTGGATCAAGGTAATCTGAGATCAAATCTATAAAATTGGCTAAGCATGCATTGACATAATTTCATGACGTATTTAAGGCGATATTAAAAGAAAAATAACTAATAAAAGTGGCAAATGTCTATATTGCAATACTAAATTTTTCTACCTGTACGCTAATCAAAAAAGTTTCGGTGTAATCTTTAATGCATTTTTCGTCCCTGGAAAACGATCCAATCTCAACTTGGAACTATGCAATTAACTGAATTTTCTAATACTTTTATTTGGACTTAAAATAAATTATATTTTACCAAACTCTTTATTAAATTATAGTCCTTGATAAAAAGATATATTTTTCTTCTCGGAGTTTCAATCAAACACAAAAATTATAGAATATATATTTTTTTGAATAAAAAAAATTTAATAAAAGAAAGCATCTTTTGTTAAGTTTTAAAATTGCAATTGAATTACCGTTTAACAATAAATTAAAATAATAACAAAAAAATAAATAATAAAATAGGTGGATGAAAATTTGAAAAAAATTCATTGAAAAAACATTTTAATTTTTCATAAAAATACTCAGATGGTTTACAGATAATTTTTGATACCTGATTTACATAAATTGTTTATAAAATTTAATGTTTAAATAAATATATAAATATCTAAATTTGTATATCAAGAATTATTGGATAATTTCTTTCTTTTAAAAAGAAAAAAAAATTAATAAAAATATTCAACAAATTTTTAAAAAAAAATTGACATTCAAACCAGAAATACAATCACTTATTCTCTTTTTTGATTGTCTAATTAAAACAAAAATAAACATATTAAATTAATCATAAATTTTCCCTATGTTTGTCATCGATCAGTTATTAATCGATTTATTCAATTATCCAATTACGTGCCCTAGCACCAATCAATAATTGAATAATCGATCATCTATTGTTCTAAGGTAATTATCCCAGATAAAATAATTCTATAAAAAATAATTCTAAGATTTAAGGTATAATTTAGGAATTAGGTGAGATTCATAATTGTTTCTATTGCAAATTCTCTAAATAAAACAAAATTTCCATCGAAATTCTCCTGTCCAAACAACACAGAGATTTAATTTTTTTTGTTTATATTATTATTAACAAGGATTTTTTTTATAGAAAATCATCGCGCGATGAGGAGCGTAGAACTCATCATCGTACTTACCAAATAAAAATAAATATTTCTCTTGCTTTTATCTAATTCCAATTATGAGCCCATCAGAGAATCTAATTGCTTTGGTTAAAGCCTCACTGCAGCCTCCCCTCTCCGCTTTAATTGATACCAATTAACTAGTTGACAAATGCTTTTAGAGGTGTACGGAGTATTGTACACGAAAATTATTTTGATATTTAGGCGAGTAATAAACAAGTCAGTCGATGCGCCTACTTTCAACTGAAATGTATCTGCATGTATGCAAAAAAACACATCTCATAGACTCTATGAATGAGGCATGAACATTTATAGACAAAATGGACAGGTAATCAGCGTTTCTGTGATGCTAAAAATACACACAGTCACACTTTCTGTTTGTGTGTGTGTATGTGCGTGTATGTATTTGATGCTTGCATAACAATAACTTTTCTATCTCGCCCAACAGGTAGCCTACCTGAATGCAATGTAGCGCCAATCGCATATCCAAACTCCGGACTCGATCGAAGCTGCTATGCAATTGGTTGTGAGACTGTTTGCGACCAATGTTCGACTAATAACATCTCTGCACCAATAGCCAGTCGTCGTCAATCATAATCTACGCATTTCCGATCTACATCTAGATTCGTGGATGATAATTTATTAATTTTTATTGTTAAATCAAACAATTCTCTCAAACAATTTTCAATTTGTTCAACACGAATTCGTTTTTTGTCCCGGGTTTTGTTGTTTTCTTACTTGATTATATTAGCCTGATTAGGGTGATTTAACTACTGTAGAATTTTGCATTGCTAATATAATTTTCCGCTTATCTCAGCTGATCATTACTTTTATTATTAAATCTAATTAGTTTAATAAATATTTTCGAACTAATCTCCATAATCGAGTCTGCTGTTCAAATAAAAATTGAAAGAAAAAAACTCCCCAGTTCGATAATTTTATAGAGTTTCCAATAGAAGACTGGAAAATTGCAAAAAAAACGTTTGTTTGTTTATTCGTAATTAAATTTGATTTTGACAAATTCACCGATTTGATTTCGGAATGAATGAGGAGATGATGATGGCTTCAATTTTGTCTCAGCATCCTTATCATCAACATTACGGTGCCTATCCGTCGTCGGCTTTGATGTCAACTGATTTTCTATTTCCAAATGGATTTCACAATTCTTCGGCACAAGCTTATAATCATATTAATCAACACCCTCAACATCAACAGCACCAATCAACGAACAATTCGATATTGGATCAATTGCCATCTGGATCAATAAATAATTTTGATCGGATCAATATCAATCGAAGCACCGCAGATGACATCATATCCCAACACGCTCAGATACAGCTGGAACATCAGCTTCATGCTGCTCCTTCGTTTCTGAATTCCAGTCATGGATTATCAACGAACTATTTAATGTCCGCTGTAACAAACGGTGCGATAATATTATTATATTTTGGGTTTTTTATACTTAATAAAACAAATATTTTAAAATTTAATATAAATCACTTTCAGAACTTTTCTTCTATTCTGTCTTTAAGCATTGATAATTTACTGATCAATGGTGATTAAGAATGTGAAATGATAAAAAAAACAATACTTTCAATGTGTCACGCACTAAAACGGAAGATACCGTTTTTTGTTTGACTGGTATGATTTTCATAAATTACCAGGAATTTTGTTTGGAATTTCCAAATGAATTTTTCAATTATTTTCATTTTTTGAGAAAAAAAAATTTATTATTAATGTATGAAATATTTGTACTGAGAAATGTATTGTCTGTAAAAATTTTATAATTTCTTATTGATTTATTCAGGGCATTCTAAGTTTTCATTGCATTCTCAATCTCCAAATTCTTCGTCGAATGGTCTACCGAAATCGTCAGTAGAACAAGATTTGAAAACGATGAAACAAGAATCTGTGGAAAACAACCGATATTGTCTATCAGATTTCAATCTGAAACCGAATAGACTTTTAGAATCATCAAATGAAAATAATGTCGACGATAAATCTTCACCGAACAAATCGCAGAATTTATTATCGGAATCAGATCATGTGAGCAGTGATAAATTTCCCAATAGTTTTTTTAATAATTCTGAAAATTCCAAAAACAGTATCAAAGTAATGCATGATTAATGTTTTATTATTATTATTATTATTATTATTATTATTATTATTATTATTATTATTATTATTATTATTATTATTATTATTATTATTATTATTATTATTATTATTATTATTATTATTATTATTATTATTATTATTATTATTATTATTATTATTATTATTATTATTATTATTATTATTATTATTATTATTATTATTATTATTATTATTATTATTATTATTATTATTATTATTATTATTATTATTATTATTATTATTATTATTATTATTATTATCATAATTAATATTATTAATAATAATAATAGTGTTTTTATTATTAAAATTTTATACCATATGCTTAATCAATATTATAAAAACCATATATCAAATATTATTCAAATGAAGTTTTTAAAATAATTATTTTATTTTTCTCGCCCATAATGGATATTTAAAATTTCGCTGATTGATGGATTTTTTTGTAGACAATATTATTATATTTTTCTCGAATTTATTAATGTTTTCTCATGTGATTTTGCGGCTTCCATAACTTTATTAAATTATAAATAATTTTATCCTATATTTTAAAATACAGGATAAAATTTATAGAATAACAACTAAAATTATAAATAAAAAACGTTTAAAAAATAATTTTATTCAAACGCATAAATATTTATTTGCTTGATCTCTAGCTAAGAATGGTTATTATTTTATTTATTTTTAAATAAAATCTCTATTCAAACAATACAAACCCAATAACAAAATAATTATTGCTATCACAGTTTTATGGGGGTTTTGTTGGGACATTGAAAATACAAAACATGTTCCTAAGCTCAAATAAATAAAAGAGCAAAGAGTAATATTTTATGTTTGATGTTTTTCAAAAATATATATTATTTTAATAAAAACTTTAGCTGTGCAGCTTCCTTTGAAGAATTTAGTAATTGAAAAGCTGATTAATTATTTATTTTTCTATCATTGTTTACATATTTATTAAATTAAATTTTTAAGTTTTTTTTATAAATAACAGAGCTTACTTTATATAAGCATTTATATATACTCATTGGATCTAGTATTTGTTTTTCAACTACTTTGTATTATTATCATAATTCATCATAATAATTAAAATTTTAAATTTAAAAAAACTGTCAATAAAAAATCGTCATTTCATATAAATTAAGAATTTGATATTTAGAAATTTAAAATAATTTTTAAAATATAAAATTTTGGATTTTAAATCTTGACGTTTAGTTACTAAGGTCAAATATCAAATTAAAATGAATAAATAATTATATAAAAAGAACAGAGACCCCCCATTGCAGATTGTTCCTGTTTTTAAATAAATTATATTGAAAATGATTATTTCCAATAACAGACGATTCTTATTTAATAAAATTTAAATTTAGTTTAAAGGCCTACTATATTATTATTATTATTATTATTATTATTATTATTATTATTATTATTATTATTATTAATAAATAATTAAATAAATTTGGCAACGATTTAATTAAACGATAACGCCAATAAAAAACCTTTCGTACGATATATTTCGATAGCACAGCTATCATCTTCAGGTACTCAAAACCAACTAAAAATATTATGAATTAACATTTAATTTAAACAAATTATTATTTTTTTTTTTTTACAATGCTCTAGAACTCGAGTACAGAGATGACGGGAAGTCTCTCCAATGTATGTGGCATTACACCCGATTGAAGGGTTTGACCAATATTAGTGAACACAATAGAGGCTGTAAAAGTGATATCGGAATGTCTGATTTTAGAATTTTGTTGAGAAGTTTTAATAGTTATTGGGAACGAGTGATATGTGAAGCATTGCTGATAAGGTCATTGGATCCAAAGATTAATGTGCAGAGTGCTGTGACTACGAATGTTTTGAATGTTTTTAAATAGTTTACGTATGTTAAATCATGTTTGTTTTTTTAATATTATTAAAATAATTGAAAATTTTAAATTACATTAATTTTTAAAAATTAGAATATAAGTAAAAAATTTAAAATTTAAAATTAATTTAAAATATATTTTTAAAAATATTTATTTATTAAAAAATTAAATTAATAAAAAATAATTTGTTTAAATTAAATGTTAATTCATAATATTTTTAGTTGGTTTTGAGTACCTGAAGATGATAGCTGTGCTATCGAAATATATCGTACGAAAGGTTTTTTATTGGCGTTATCGTTTAATTATTATTATTATTATTATTATTATTATTATTATTATTATTATTATTATTATTATTATTATTATTATTATTATTATTATTATTATTATTATTATATTTATTTATAATAATAATAATAATAATAATAATAATAATAATAATAATAATAATAATAATAATAATAATAATAATAATAATAATAATAATAATAATAGTATTATTAAAAATAGAAATTTAAATTTAAATTTAAAGAAATTTAACATATATATTCGAATTTTTTTTCATTTATGAAGTTTAAATTTTAATAATAATATTATTACTACAACAATTCTCAAAATTATTTTAAAGATTTTCAAATATGTAAAAAATGAGCAATTATTCCAAGTTGCTTTTCGACTGAAAAATATATATTGTCTACAAATTTAATTATAAACACGGAAATTATTAATTAGGAACTCTTTAAGCATTGCATTTATTTAAGAGCCTGTATGTTTTAGTTATTTGTTTAAATAAATATAATTATTGTAATGATTTTCTAGCTATAAATATATGTTTAAGGTAAAAATTTGTCCATTAATTTGGCATCATAAGGCATAATCACACGAATATTTCTCTACGAAAAATACAGTGTTTCTTATTGAAAGTGACATTTTAATCTACACCCAAAAGTTATCTATAAAATTGTAAAAAATATGATATTCAAACAAAATTTTTGGAAGAAAATGAAGATATAACAATAAACATTTCTCAATTATTTTGAAAATAAAATGTAATATTAAACACATTTATGAATAATAGGTTAATTATACATTACACATAAATATTGCAATGTAAAAATTTTTAATGATAAATTTTACAGTTTTAACATAATTAATTTCTGATTTCTCTTTTCGTGTTTTCTATTATATTAAAATTTGTTTTATATTTAAGTATGTATTTGAAGAATGTATATCATTTTAGTTTTAAAAATTATTGTATAAAAGAGTTTTTCGGTGCACTTTAAAACAAAATAAATGTAATTGTTCCAAAAATATTTTGATTACAAATAAGTTTTCTGAAATTAAATATTCAATTAGATTATTCTGAGAAAATAATCATTGCCTAAATACATTCATAATAAAAATTTATCGAATGTAACATTAAATGTAAAGCAAAGTAATTTGTAATTTTTCCTAGACAAAGTATTCTACAATATTTGTTTTATTGATATTCAGCTGAGTGTACATTATCATTAACTAAAACATTCATATTTTTTTCACATATAAATATATTGTTTGTTTAATGTGTATAGAAAATATAATTATTATTATTATAAATAAGTAGTTTTATCTTTTATTTTAAAATTTTTGATTTGTTTAAATTGATTAAAATATTTATCTTTTTTCAGTCTTCTTTATTGAAAATTAACAACATTGATTCCAACATTGATGAAACGAGTGAAGACGGAAAACTTGCAAAGCAAAAACGACACCGTACAAGATTTACCCCAGCTCAACTTAATGAACTTGAAAGAGCATTTTCCAAAACTCACTATCCAGACATTTTTATGAGGGAAGAATTAGCACTTCGGATCGGATTAACTGAGTCCCGTGTTCAGGTTTGTTTTAATTTATAAATAATTAGCTATATGTTACTGTTTGTCTGGAAATAATTGATAATTAATTAACTAATTGGATAAATAATTATCAGCTGATAAATTAATTTACCGGTAAACATTACAAATACAATAATAATAATAATAATAATAAAAATGAAATCTTTTCGTTTGATTTATTAATGGAAATAATTCGGTTTGATCGAAGGACTAATCCAAACTCTCTGTGATGTAATATTTTAGTTATTTGTTAGACATTTCGACATTAAATAAATGCCAACACGAAATATTGAAATATTATCTTTTTTTAATCTTGACTTGCTAAGTTCAGTGTCGATTTACAAAGCTGATTGCAAACATTTTCGTTCTGAAAGGAAAAACAGTTTGCACGAACTGTTCAATTTATATTCAATTTTAACTGTCCATAAGGATTGTTTTACAATTTTCTTTGTTTTAACTGAACCGCTAAAAATAGTTTTGAAATTGCATCAATTAAAATATTGTTTATTAATTATTATGATGATAATTATTATTATTATTATTATTATTATTATTATTATTATTATTATATGATAAGTATCTAAATAAAAATTTTTAAATTTTTAATGGTCTGTGAAATTTATCTTCTTTTTTGTTTTAATATCAATTTTTATCCGTACTTTATAACCTGTTATAAATTCTAGATGAACTTTATTGTCATTTTGATACTTACTTTTTAATTTTCGTATCCTAAATATTTTATTATTTTGGTTTTTCAATATCACATTATTTAGTTGGCTTATTTTTTGTTTATCTTCATATTACAACTGACTTCCAAAATTGATTATCTTTTACTAAGGTTCTTTGCAGTGTAGAGTTTATTGGAAATTCAATTTCTGTATTTCTTTTAACTGAACTCTTTTCTACTTTATCTTTTAATTATATACTCATGATTTCTAATTTTTCGAAATTTAGACTTTTCATACAGTCTAGCATGACCAGAAAATGCAGAGTTCGTGTTCATGTGACCTAATCTTTAATGCATTTTCTTTTATAGTTACAGATCATTAAAATATTTAATTTGTGCAATCCTAATTTCTTATTTCATTCAAATTATTATTTTTTTACAAAATTACTTAACATCAGTTTTCCTATTTTTGTTTATTGCAAAACTTCTTGAGGAATAGCTCGTTATTAATAAAAACTTAAAATTCATGATCACCAATATACTAGTTCTGATTTCAATATCTCGGAACAATTAATTTAACTGCTTTCTTTGAAATTATTAAAAAATATTGTTATTTATTCAGTTTAACTTTCTAATTTTTCTCTTATATTTTGTGTTAAATTGTGTGTGATTGCGTTTTTGATTCTCAATTAAATAGCTACATCTGACATCAAAAATTAGGTGCAAGAAATAACCAATCAGCATCAAAATATTTCTCCGTTGAGTCAGTTGAATTTTGTTGTTTTCATTAAACTACATTAAGAAAATCTCTTATTTCAATTTTCACCTTCAGCAAGACGATAAAAATAATTTTACAACATTAAAGTAAATAATAATGATTATGATGATGATGATGATAATAATAATAATAATAATAATAATAATAATAATAATAATAATAATAATAATAATAATAATAATAATAGTAATAATAATAATAAAAAAAATAATAATAATAATTTTCACTAAACTATTTTTTAAAAATAAACTGTAATGATGACAATAATCATTAATCAAATCAAGTTTCTCAACTTATTATATGCTCCATTTAAAATTCACAACTTCAAATGGTGTCATTAGTCTTCAAAATTCCGATCACATTGTCAGTTTTCTTTTCTGTCTTCATTTTATGCTTTTGAAAATTAGTCATTTCTGTATTAAACTTATTTACCATAAAACTTTATTCATTTCAATTTATTGTTTTATACTGTTCTTCATTTTTCTGTAATTTCAATGTTCCTACAACTTTCATATACTGTCTTTCATCTGTAATAAAATATCTATATTTTGCTTCAAAATTCTTAAACAATCTTACATGAAATGGTAACCTTCTTTACTTGTTGCTGGCCTTCTTTTTAAATTTTATGTTAAATTTTTTATTATTCCAATTTTTTCGATAAATTTTAGTGACTGCAATTTTACAATAATAAACTCAATACAATTTTATTCATTTGTTTTAAAAATTTAATAACTCGATGTTCTTCTCTATTTTTACAAATCTTTATCTAAAAAATTTAGAATATGTAGATTTCTTTCTCTACTATCTTCTAAATTACTGTATTTTTGATGATTTTGACAAAATGTCATTTCTTATTAATTCCATTTATACTTGAAATTTCAATGTAGATTGTATCTATCAGATAAATAATTTTCTTTATCTTTTCTGCATTTTCTACATCTTATCGTTATTTTTGACAAAATTAATAAAAAAGTGCCATTATTTAATTTTTATTCAAAACGTTATCGATAAATACATGAGATGCTTTTGTCAGGATTTTAAGAGACAATTCTTAACTGAATAAACTTAAATTTGCATCAAAAGCTTATGATATTATTATTTATTATTATTATTATTATTATTATTATTATTATTTTTATTATTATTATTGTTATTATTATTATTATTTTTATTTTTAATAATAACAATAATAATATTGATAATAATAATAATAATAATAATAATAATAATAATAATAATAATAAAAAATAACAATAATAATAAACAATATCGTAAGCTTTTGATACAAATTTAAGTTTATTCAGTTAAGAATTGTCTCTTAAAATCTTGACAAAAGCATCTCATGTATTTTCAATAAATGAAAAAACTTAAATTTGCATCAAAGTTTACAATATCATTTATTATTATTATTATTATTATTATTATTATTATTTTTTTTTTTTTTTTTATTAATAACAATAATAATATTAATAATAATAATAAAAAATAATAATATTAATAATAATAATCGACTAAATACTTTTTTTTATTATAACAACCTTAAGCGCTTAGTAAAACAACTATAAATAATCAAAATTAATTTGAATAAGTTGGATATTATTATTAATTAAAAAAAACGCAAAGACTTCATTTTTCCTGAAATAAATATTTTTAAAAATAAATTTCGCAAACTAAGTGTTGTTCGGAGTAAAAAGTTAAAATTAATATATCACTTTTAATCACGCTAAAATGATGAGAAAATGGAAATTTCTTTTTCATAAACAAAATTAAACATTCATGTAAATTAATGATATTTCTTTCAAATAATGAATCTGTTTTTTCTTGTTTTAAATTCAATACTCAAATTTAAACAAAATATTTTATTCGATAATAATAAAATTATATATATATATATAACAAAAATCATATTGTGTGATTAATGTAACAGATATAAATCAAATTTGAGATTTATAACCTACTGATAGCCCGCAACAACCTAAAAGTAGATAGAATGAAGTTTGTAAATAATTTTTACTTTCTCTCTATTAATCCCAGAGAGGCTGTCCTGTCAAAATGTGCTATCATCTCGATAGGGAGCTCATGAGACTATATGTCGGTTGCAGGAAACGACAATGAACACTGCTCGCTATGTCATGTGCTGTCATAAAGCAGATTTATTTTTACACACGTATTCAAACAAAATTATTTAAATAATACTATCATCAGCTTGTGTTTGTTTTGAAATTTTTACAAACTTATTTTGAAAATTAAATTATAATTAAAGTTTTTAATAGAAACTTGTAAGTCTGTGAGTTTATTTTCTAGAATTGTCATTATTGTTGTATTATTATTATTATTATTATTATTATTATTATTATTATTATTATTATTATTATTATTATTATTATTTTATTTTATTATTATTATTATTATTACTATTACTATTATTATTATAAAAATTATTATAATTATGACTATTACTATTATTATTATAATTATTATTATTATTATTATTATTATTATTATTATTATCATTTTTAGTGTTAAAATGATTTTTTACATTAGTATAACAATTATTTTGCATTACCAGAAAAATATGTCAAATTCATATCTAAATTATAATAAGATTACATCGATAGTAGCTACAGATGCATCGCACTTCCGGAATTAGTAGCACAACAGTGTATGATATATGATATATCAATCGTTTCTACACTGACAGAGATCGACCCATTTCCGACAAAACTGCATTTAACATCAACGACTTCTTGATAATCGATCATTTCAACAAGCGAGTCAACACCGGATTCAAAGACTTCCCTTGGGAGCCACGAATCTCCGATTTTTGTGGCATAAATTTAGGTGGGTAGGTCAGACCAATGTGAATCTGCTGAGCATTATCTGATCAGAATTTGATAAATGACTGATCAATTACTACATTTGTCGAGCGAGAGTTTTATTATCCAACAATGACTGAGCTAAGTGCCACAAATTCTCGATTCAGCTATTATCAGGGAAAAAAATTTCGAAAAAGGATTTTTTCCCCTCCGTAACAGCGATGTCATTTTTTTTTGTATCGATGACATTTATTTATTCGGTAAATTATGTTTGCGAAATGATTTTCTTGGGAATGAATTTTATATTTTGATGACGAATAATGTCAGCTTTTTCATAGTTATTGATGAATAAATGTTCAATTAAATTTGTTTTAATAAAGTCAATAACTTAAATAAATCTTTCAAGGAGTTTTCTTTCAACCAATCATTCATTAAATAATTATTTTTACATATACAAATAAATAGAAAGAATTTGAAGAATCGTAAAATATATATTTCGATTTTATCCATTCTTAAGTCCTTTATTAAACCTTGATTTGGTCACTGTTTGTGTTAAAATGAAATTGTATGATTTAGACTTGCCAACTTTTTTAGTGAAATTTAATTAAAGTAGCAAAAGTAAAAATTTTAAATTTAATATTTATTTTAATAGTAAAATAAGTAGCTTTATTTTAAGTAATTTTAAAGTAAAAGCTTTTTGTCGGTGATTAACTATTTGCAATTTATTTATTTATTTTTATCAAACTAGGTCAATTATTTTAAATTTTTGTTCCACGGGGAAAGGTTTTTAAAGTATATTTTAAATTAATAAAAAACTATATTTGGTGCTTTGTTTTAATAAGTAGATTTTATCCTAATTTTATTTATTATGAAAAATAAAATAAATAATAACAGAATTTATCTCTGAAATATAATTAAAATTATGTTTCGATCAAGATGCTTACAATGTAAATTTTTTATTTTGGTGTAAACAAAAAAAACTATTATTTAGTGGTTTGGAACCCAAGACTAATAAAAGCCTTTGCTGTAAGATCCTAGAAAATTTTACTTGTTGTAAATATTTTATTTAATATTTGTTAAAAATCTCAGTTACTGAGTAGATATCAACAATTTTGTGATTTTTAAGATTGTTTATAATAATATATAAATTGAATTATTCAAAAATGTCAATGATTTGTTTATCAAAATGTATTTGTTATTGCTTTCAATATTTATTACGCTCAAAGCACATAAATAAACATTCAATTATAAAATGAATCTTTTAAGAAAATTTTTTGTTAGGGAGCCCAAAAGATATAATTACATCACTACTAACATTTAATAATTTTTAATAATTGTAACATTTTATTTATTTTCATTATGGTAAAAAGATTTATTTTTCCCTTTCGGGCACAATTTTTCAGTACTCCCCTTTTCATATAAAATTGAAAAAGAAAAAGAGGCTATGTCGAAAATCTGTGTTAAACGTAGGAAATTTTAATTTATAGTCATAATAAAAATAAATTAAATATCTAAAAAACAAATACAAATAAATAATCTTATTATTGTGTGGCAATTTATATTTAATTCTAAATAAATAAAATGACTTAAATTTCAATTTATAAAAATTAAATCAGTATACAAATCTGACTAATTAAAATAAAAATGTCTAATTAAAACAAAAAATAATTTGCTGAAAAACAAATTATCAATTTTTAAAAGCGATTATTACCAGCAAAAGTGTCAGATGATTAAAACGAATTTAAGCGCCGCTTAAATCTCTGGAATATTTTTAATTTAGTTCACAAAATGAAGATCAATCGAAAAAGTGTCAGGAAAAATTGGAAAATAAAGTTGAATGATCCGAAAATGAAAATTTTATATTTTTACGAAATGGTTTAAATTTTTTTAAATCTTTCAATTTCTCTAATCAGAAATTAAGTTCAATTAATATTGAGTGGTAAAAGAATATTTGAAAAAAAAACAAAGAAATAAAAATGTCATTGTAGTTACAAGGTAGACGAGTTTCTAGTCAATCCGATGTCTATTCATGAAACATATATAATTTACCAATTAAAATATCCTCCCGCCGCTAAGAAATGGAGTTTACAAGAACATTTAATTTGCTTTAAATAAATGCAATAAACGAAAAAGTGTAATGATAAATTTACATGAACTCCCTTTTACCATTTATCTCTATATAATTCTACAATTCTCAAATTCTTTGGACATATATGACTATGGGGAATCATCTAGGTCCATAAAATGAGTAAGCTGCCTTCATATTTAATGTTTTTTTTACATAAATTTATAAATAATGGTTGATCGAGATTCTTTACGCTTAATGAATGGAAGATGACTGTAAGCTTTTATTTTGTTTGTTCGTATATAAAGTATCTTAACTGCGACAGAACTTCCATTTAGTCATATCAGATTTTTGTATATATTTCAATATACAAATATCAGTTTCAATTGTAGAAGTCAGAAGTTCTCAAAGTGTAGGTAACTTCCCACTGATGGCTCATACACTGGGTTTAAGTGGGTCCTGAAAATTTTAAAAAATAATACACCTAGAAATGAGTATTGGGGATCTTGTATATTCTCATATAAACTACTATTTCGATTTGGTTACTTTGAAATTTTCCTGATAGTTTTATACAAAGGTAGTTTGAGAACCCTTAGTATAAGTGATTGAGCACTAAATATTGTACATTTTAGAACTGTTAACCTTTAGATTTTTTCCGTGTTAAAAAAAATTACATCTTCAGAAATGACATTTAGCACTAAATATCAAAAGCAACAATCGAATAATAAACAAAATCTTTTGATTTATTTGGAAACTTAAAACAATAAACAAATGAATGATTTAAACAAAGCTATTTTTAAAGTTATCAAGTATGATATAATAATTAATAACAATAAAAAGAAATAGAATCATATAAATCAAGAAAACTTTATTTCAATGGCAAAAATATTGGCTGAAATTAAAATTTCATGGCAAAGTGCTCATTTTAATTATCTCATTTTAATAATCTCAGTCGCAGCCGCTTTTTGAGAAAGGAGTTTCAACAAACTGAAACTGGTCAAAACTTATTTAAGATCAACCATAGGACCAAAACCACTGATAAACTTATCAATTATTTCAGCTGAATCTGACGTGGTCAGATCTCTCAGTTGCGACAGTATAAAAGATGATTTTGCTCACATAAAGCACAAAAAGTTTAGATACAGAAGGTAGCTGACATAAGTATCACTGTACCCACGAAGCAACATATAAAAGTAGTAAAATCTGTAGAATTATAAAACTTTAAATGCTTCCATAATCTTTTATTTTTCTGTGAAGTTAAGATAACTCAAACTTAAATGTACGAAATCAGAAATAAAAATATGTATCACAAATATTCAAAAAGTATTAATATATTATATAAATTATATTCGAAATTTGAATAGATAAAAAAATTGAGGGGGCACCAAATTCACGCTCGATACTGAGCACAATTATAACTTGGTACGTCACGCTCATATCGACATAATATAGAAAATAAATAATTAAAAATATAATTAATTAGAAATTAATATAAATACTCATATAAATAACTTGTATTTAAAAATTACTTATACTTGAGAGTAGTGTGAATTTATTTTAATAATAAAATATAACCCTTAATTAATTCAAAATAATCTTCAAAGAACCATTTTTATATTATGTTTCAAACCAACTGAAAATTTATGTTTGAAAAATATTTTCGGGTGTTTATCTATTATTAATTAATGAATATATATATATATATATATTAATAATATTAATATATAATATATAATATTAATAAATATATATTAATATATATATATAGTTAAAGTTTGATATTTCACATTTATTTTGATTTGTTTATGTAAAGTTTTATGTCAACTGTATTTTAATTTTGTTTGGAGCTTTAACCATATCTAGCAGGTTTTCCTTAGTTTATTAAACGAATATATTGTTTTGATATATTTTTGAACATCAAGAACTTACTGCATTTTTTTACACTGTTCCTAGATCTATAATGCTGCATGTGAACAACATAGCCCAAAAGTTAAGGGAGACTCACGAAAATTTTAAAATAAATCTTTCTGATATACTTTAAATAATATAAATATATTGTGAAATTATTTTCTACGCCCAAAAGTTATCTTTTAACAAAGAACATTACTCGTATGTTATAATTCGTATGTTATCTACTTACAAATTTTTGTAGTTAGGTGGTTCACATTAAGATTCATAGCCAAATTTTGGGTCTATTGTTTAATCAAGCAAGTTTTTCTGATTGCAAGTTTTGTGTTCCATTGGTCTTCCAAAATTTTAAAGTTATTTTTCAAGATTAAAATTTCTTGAAAGAAATCAAGTAAACAACTTTTGACATGCTCAAACCGTCAAATCATTTCTTCATTAAATTGGACATAACAAATAGATGACCGTCTTTTTTGTCAAAACTCATGTACCATCACCTCTCGAATATGAAGTCTTTATTACATGATATTAAAATCGTCAAATATATAGTATTAAAATAAATAAAAATTATGAAAGTATTACTATTATTAATTGCACTTGTAATCAAATATTTAAACAAATCAAATTTACTTGGGAGAAATTTTATCATACATGATATTAAATTTTCAATTAAAAACAAAAGTAATTATTTATTAACCTAATAGTATTAAAATAAAACAATAAATAAAAAATAAAAAAGATATTACTTTTAAATATACCAAATTCTAATCTAAAGTTTTGTTCAGATAATAAAACAAAAACGAGAATATCTTTGCATCGCATCATAAATAATAAATATATGTTTAAGATATTTTTTCAACAAATATAAGATATAAGATATTTTTTCGAAATATGACTTTTTATAAAATTTCAATTACGACTCAAAAATAAATTTGAAAAATATTTTCGAGTAATTAAATATAAATTAAACGAAATTTCAAGTAATCAGTGCAAAATATATTTTAACATTTTAGTCAATATGAAAGCTTTAAATTCAGTATAATTTTGGGGGAACGTTTAAAATATCACTTAACCATAACTGAGGCTGGTGACAATTTGGGGTGAGGGAGGTGATGATAGAAAGGATGAGGGGTTTAAAACAATTTAAAGGATATTTTTAATTATCATCTTCATCAAATTGACATCTCTCTGCTTTATTATCTTATAAAACTTTAAAGCTAAAGACAGCAACGCTGAAATAACTTATTAAACGCGGAAATTATATCATTTCGTACCGAACTTGTACTGCCTGCCGTAACATGGCACATTAATAGTGCCTCAGATCCACTTTTAAATTTCGTACGTGTAAAATAACGTTGCATATGTAACGGAATTTCACTCACGTAAAATGTAAAACACTGAAAGTAGAAAATATAAATTAAATTTATAAAAATCTAAAGGTTTTCAAAATTTGAGACGTAATGAAGAGCATGTGAAGGTTTGGAAGAAATGTAATAGCAATAACTATTTAATAAATTTATATATATATATATTATTAATTAAGATAATCATATTCTGTTTAAGTTTTACTAAAAAAATTAATTTATTAGAAAAATTGAGTATTTATTTATTAAGGATTTGGTTCAAAAAAAAAAGAATAAATAAAAATACTAAAAAAATAATGACAGTAATTTTTATTTTACATTGATATTTCATAAAAAATATTTTCTAATTTAATTATTGTAAATTATTCATCTTATTTTACCACAGGGCGGGGCAAAATGATATGACACAATTAAAATTTAAATAAAACCAAGTTAAAATAAATAAATAAAAAAGTATTTTTATAGATGCCATTTTATTTTATTTTGTTTAATAAATAAAAAAATTTGAAAGATGCAATTTGTCGAGAGATTGAGGCTATTCTACATGAAATGATCCACCGAGCGATGGACAACTTTCACGAATGTCTTCAATAGTGTGTGGAAAATAACGGCGAACATTTGAGTGATGTTATTTTTAAAAGAAAATGAAATAAAATAACATCGTATGTAAATTTGTGAAATAAAAAAATTTTATTTATTTATTTTAATTTGGTTTTATTTAAATTTCAAGTGTGCCAGATCTTTTTGCCCCACCCTGTATTATAAATGAAATCATGCCAGACTTTGTTTATTTTATAATTTAAGTAACATTTTTATTATGTTATTAATTATTATTGGAAAATTGATAAATTGTAATATTTTGTAATTTCTTTTTGTCAGGTCTGGTTTCAAAACCGACGAGCCAAATGGAAAAAAAGAAAAAAGACATCAAATGTTTTTAGAACATCTAGTGCCCTTCAGACATTGGCTTCTTTCGGCCCAGCACATTTTCAAGAACCGTTTGGAAACAATTTCTCTTGTCCCATGTCTGACGGTAAATCAAATGCGACTTGGCCATCTTTAGATATCAATGAAAATGCCGCTTCCTGGTCCCAAAGATATTGGAGTAGGTTTTAAATTTATGCTTTTAAATTTCAAATTATTTTTAAATATTCTCCGGGTGGTATTTTTGGGTTATTCTACAATATAAAAAAAATGTTTTCCAACTACTTCATAATCCAATATATTTTTTGTAAATTAGTCTGTGAAGAAATAAAATATTTAATTAAAAAGTTTATTATTTTATTTAAAAAAATTGTAATGTCCAACATGACTTTGTTTTACTGTATATTAACTATTTATGTAAACTGCTAAATGCATAGACACATACTAATTAGTGACATGCAGTAAGAACCACAGGATAAATGTTAAATGCATTAGGTTCTGTCGACATTCATCAAAATTATTAATGAGTACACAATTTTGAGTTAACTCTATGTTCTAATTCTATGTTCTAATCAACTTCAAAAGATGTCAGATAAATGTGACGTACAAATTGTTTGATTATTGCAGATTAATTTTGAAAATGGTGCATCGTAAATAAGTCTTAATTAATTTTATTGAATTAAGGGACATAGAACATTTTATGAGAATGACAATGCTGTAAAGTGTGAATAGTTCAATACTACGTTTTACAAACATAAAAAAAATAAATTTTTATTTTAAATTAATTAAGAACATTCATTATTTTTAATATAAAAGGTATGACTGCTATGCCACCTCCCCCGCCTCCGCCTCCTCTTGGATTAAGCCATCATCTAGCATCTTCTGGTTGTTTCTCAAACAATTCAAGAAAAACTGCCTCACCATCGACTAATGGAGGTGTTCAGCAAGTCATAAATGGTAACGTCAATCGATCAGTCCAATTGCCCTCTCCTTCTTTACCTTCTTTTATAAATACACCATATCACTCTTCAAACATAATGGACTCATACGGTGTACCAGATGATGTCCAAGCAGCAAGCCACATGCTCACAACACCATATCTCTCATCAAATAACTCGGTCTCTTCATTTTTCTTTCCATCAACAAATCTTGGTTCAATATCCAATACAGTGTTCAGTACAGCCAGCTCACCAACAAATCCCAGCTTATCATCCATGTATCACGCGGCAGCCATGGCGTCCTATATCCCACAATTGTCATCCTCAAATGGTGGAAGGAGTGATTGATATTAATTTACAAGGTAAAATTCAGAACTTTGAAAAATGTTTATCAATTTCATTCAGATTATTGTATAGTGTACTAACCGTAGCATCACGAAACCTTGATAGGTTTCAGTACATAGGCAATGGCAAAATCAAGCGTTCTTTGGACCTAATAAATAAATTTCCAAAATGAATGTTTTCTATTGATATTGATAGTGATCATTTCATCATTGTCTTAAATTTCACGCTATTTAATTGAATATAATAATAATATTTATTAGTTTTGATTTAAAATCATGCATTTTTATACACATCCTGTCAGGTATAATATTAGTGAAAAGCCACTCACACAATAGCATCGTCGGTAGTGAAAAGGAGCCTTTCAAATAAGGTGAGAGATCAGTCGGCAGGTTACCTCATAGGAGCCGGGTAGGCAAATAAGCATTATTTAAAAAAATATTTAAAAAAAATTGTATGATAATAAAAAAAATAATATTAACAGAAATTTTTAAAAACAATTTTTGTATTTTTGGTTTTATTTTTAATTTGAAGTATCATTTTCTTTCCAGGGCGCGGTTTATTTGTTTAAATACGTACTTAAAAATTAAGGTAAGGGTACATAATTTTGAATGTTATATGTTAGCAATTATGGTTTTATAGAAAAGAAAGAGAGAAGTATGTGTTTCATTAAGGAAATATTCAAAGATGTCACAAATAGGAATAGGAGGACAACGGATGTCTTTTATGATGAATATCAATTTTTATTTGTAGAGTTCGGTAATTATATACTATAATTGAGGATACATAATTTACACAAATCCCTAATATTAGACTACCTAAGAAAAGCCAGTATTGCTATAAATTTAACTGTTACCTCACTTTGTCATTCAATATCAAAATTTATCCAACAATAACTTTCTTTAACCCTTTTAATAAATTCTATCGACTCCGCAGCTTCAGTGGTCTCTGAAACTTTGGCGATTTCTGTATTTTCATCGTTAGCATTTTCAAGATTCATAAGCATTTTTTCCGTTCCAAATAGTAAATTCACAACCTGTCTCACGATACCAGTTGATAAGCAAAATTCTGGATGTGATTCTTTAATATCAATTTCCTTATCAACTTCATATTCTTCAGTAAAATCCTCAAAAACAATAAAAATAATTTGTGATTGAATTAAAATTTAGATTGCATTTATCATCATTAATACATTCAATTTTAAATGACATAGTCTAATAACCATTTCCCTATATTTTTAAAGACCTATCTTTAGTTCCCTACAAATAAATCGTATTAAGCCATTGCTCTGTGGAAACACTTTCAACATTAGTGATTTGAAAATGTTTCAATAAACTATCCGCGAATCCTTCAGTTAACGGAGATTGAATTCACATCCACATATTTCGAAAATGCAATAACAATAACTTAATTCATAGTCAGAAATGCCGTTTATTTTTGGAGAAATTACAATGGTTTTCATAAAAGCAACAAGTCTAAAAAATCAATCAATTCTCAAATTTTTCAAATATCTACCAAACAACTCCAACTAATTTGACGTACTTAAACAAACATAAATTCCAAAGTTTTTGATAATAATAAATTTTTAAAAAACTTAATTTGAAATTAACCAACTTTCGTTACGGAGTATTTTTAAGGTTACAGTGCTCCAAATAGTGCGTTTTAAATAAATTTCCTATCCGTACGTTCTTCGTATTTTAATCGAATTTAATAACGTATTGATACATTTTTCGGTATCAAAATTTTGATGTTAGGTACTATCACAAAGTAAAAACATCAATCGAAAATATATGTTCTGCGTTCACCGACCCATTTAAACAAAAACATGTGCATACTTTTCTAGTAACGAAAGGTTAAGTCAATAGAATTACAATTACACTTTATAATTTATCAATCAGTAGTCAATATCCTATGAGCTACTACTACACGCTGAAATATAAATTGCGCTAACCTATCCCTATAAGGGGTATGTGCAAACCTGGGGGTTTGAGAAAGCATTCTTGGGGTACAAGAGAAGTTTTAAAATTTTTTGATGAAAACTAACACCTATGAGAAACTTGTGAACAATAGTCACCTTTTAAAGACATCTACTCTTTTCCTTCAACACATTACACTTGCCAGCTAATCTAATACACTAAGAAACTTAATGATACGCGCACATGTATACATACTTTATGGTTTCTAACGTTAACGGTATATTTTACGAAGAAACTAAGACTAATTTTCTTTAATTCACCAAAATTACTTAGTAGCGCTTTCAAAAAAAGACCCTCGTCTAAAAATGTTTATTATGAATCAACAGCGACGTTGCCATTGAAAATTTAGTTATTGTTTTACATGGATATGTAAGTTTACTTTTTATTTTTTAATAAAAAAAATTCTCTTCAAATTGATGTAATTTCTTTAAAAAAGAAGTATCAACGAAGAAAAAAAAACAAAGGAAGAAATGTTTAAACGGAAGAAGCACTTCCAGTACTTCTACTTCAAAAGAGACCATCAAAGAACAAACAATACAGGATAAGTAAAAAGACACTGGTGTATCTTCTAAAAAAATGTAAAAGCAGTTCAAAACAGGGGAAAACTATTGACAATCTGTATTAGAACGGTTAATATTTTTGATTAAATATTTGGTAAACCTTTAAAAGATTAATTAAAGAAACTATATGATAATGATAATGGCAATCTTTTTTAAATTAAGTGGAAACTTTTGCTAAGTTTAACTCACTAATGGCAGAACATTTTCATCGTATCCAAACATCCGAATAAGAAACATTGCACATTATTCAGGTAATTGCATACAAAACAAGATTATTCGTATTATTTCTAAAGTAAAGTGAGCGGATATTTTTTATTGGGATGCGGAATATGTTCAATCAAAATTTTTAAAACGCGTAACGCCTAAGCTGATAGAATTTTCTAAGATTATTTATTCGTGCATTAATATGATGCATTATTTACTATAAAAATTTAAAATAAAATTTCTAGTAAATTAATTAAAAGTAAAATTTTTTGCATTACAATTTGTGGTATCAAATCATTTGTAGTCTACTTGTGATTTGATATTACATTTATTGTTGCTTAATAGCAAAGCGCTATTTAAAATGAAGTAGAGGAAACACAAAATTTGTGAAAATGTTAAAATTGTTGCATGTTAAATATGTGACACTTTCCAGGACAGTTTCGAGCGAGTGACAAACAATTCAAATCCGGGATAGTCCCACATTATCCGGAACATCTAGCCATAAAACCAAAACTTTAGGAATGCTTAAAAAGTTAGAATACTATTCTATAGTTCTTGATACTATTCTAGGTTTGAGTCCTATTAAACAACTTACTACTGTTATTCTATTTTTTTATCATATTAAAACAACAAATATCACAGAAATCCGAGAATATTGTAAGAATTAGAATCTATTTGAAATGATTAGAAATAATTTTAAATTACTAGATATTACAATGCTCAAAGCAAGCATAACGGACTATTAAAAAAGATCATTGACATAAATTCTAGACTATTTTCCTTCCATGTGCTCTTTATTCGCTAAATTTATTTAATTTTTTAGGAATAATGCAATCATCCGTGAAGAGTTTGAGTATTATTTTTCTCAAATCGAGTTATTTTACTAACCAGATATTAAATAAGGTAACAGCATGTAACAGCATGAAATTGAAGTTTAAAATTATAAATACTTACTTTAAATTATGAAAAATCCAAAAGAAAATCAAAATTTTGCAAATCTGCTCGTAAGTTGTATTGCCTCAATTGGTCTCAAAAGGTTGCAAAAACCCAAATTTAACGTCAAGACTGTTTTTGACTACAGGATGGGTAAGCAAAATTGAAGCCCGTAAACCTATTTAAAAGTTACATCTGAGAAATTCATAAAGCTCCTTTAAAATTATCGAAAACCATAACAAAGATGTCAATTCTAGAGCTCGGGCTGATGACTTGATTTCAAAAATTTGTATCGAGAAAAATGAAAAAAAACTAAAAAGAGGATGTTTGAATACGAAGCATCAGATGATTATTAAAAATATATTTCAAACTCGCTTTTTTTTCATAGTGTTAAATTCAACAATAACGTCAACCTCAGAAAGATTTGTACAATTATAAATTCTCAATGAAGATTTTCAATATTTTCATGGCAAAAGCAAATTAATGAAAATTTAACAAAACACATCAAACTTTACCAGCCCTAGGGGGTCAGGAGAAATGAATCTTTCAAAATTGAAACAGATTGAAACTTATTTATGCCCGACGATGTCAGATGAACAACCAAAAATGACACCATGAATACCTTAGAAATAAAAGATTTAATAAAGAATTTCGCAGCGGCTGAAGTTAGGAGAGTAAATATCATGTAATTTTTTATTCAAAGGCTTTAATTATTGAAACTAATTTGTAAATAATATATGTAATAATAATTTTTGCAATTATCAAAATCTAACATGATATATTTTGTTGTGATTTTTATTATAATTAAAAAAACCTTTCGAATATTTATGATCATTTTTATACAAATATATTTATAAATTGTATTTGTTTACTTATTTTAATATGTTAACCTGAAATAAATTTATTTTATATAAAATTTTATTATTTTTTGTTTTTTTTGAGAAGCGACAGAAAGATTATATATATATACACACTAGAGCCTCGAGTTGCGTCGTTAATGCGTTACAATAAATCGCGACGCATCTCGAAACAGCGCAAATTGAATTTTAATTTTGTATACATTTGTACCTGTTTTATTAATAGGTTCCAATAAAATCTGAAATCCATGTTTTTTAAAAAAAAATGTGTTATATTGCTACATATTTAAATAAAAAATAGGTATGAATAGATTAACTATTATTTAATAAGTTTTATTAAACCAAAAACTAATGCAAACATTAATAGAATTTTAAAATAATGTAAAATAATGAAACAACATAAATTTATAGAATTTATTCAGATTCTAATTCATACGTTGGTTCAGGATTTGTCGTTTGCTTCTCTTTTGGTTGTTTTATTATATATTGTATATATTGTATATTATTGTAATTGATTTTTTAAAATTTTAAAAAATTATTATTAAAAAACCAAGAAACACTTAAACGTTATAAGTTATACAAACAACTAAGAACTAAACTTTTATACTAATAAATACTGAATAAAAAATTATTTTATTTGCAGATGCATTTAAAAATAAATCATGGCGTTCTAGTTTCGGTTTAAATTTTAATTTTTGAATATAGACGTTATGCTATTTTTTGATTAAATTTTATTTTAAAACTTTTTTTCGACGCATTTCGAAAATTAGCAACGCAACTCAAAATTAGGTTATCAAAATTTTTGTGGCGCAACTCGAGGCTCTAGTGTATAGTATATATATATATATTGCTTTTTTGTAAAAATAGTAGGTTCCGGTACTAAGTTGAGGTCATTAATTTTTCGAAATTCATATATATATATAATATAAATAATATATACTCTATTTATTGTACTGAACGAATTTTTAATTGTGCTAGCTGTTTCTGAAAATTACAAAAAAAATTTTTTTTTGAAAGATTTTCTTACTTGAGGATAAATCGTGTGGAAATTACTTATTTAGCTGAATATTGAAAAACCAGATTGACACAATTTGGCACAATTCGACAACAAATATTAAACAGGACATTGGGTGTGGTAAAAGGGATGCGTTTAAAGACAATAAGAACAATAGGATTATCTAGCAAAGTATGATTATAAAAGATAAATTTATTATTAAAGTTAAATGAAAGTAAAGCCTTTCTCAAAGCTCTTATTTGTCGACTAAACAAAAAGTAAGTTTGACGAAGCATAAGCTAGGGAGAGCAATTATACTGTCAAATCTGAAATTGAAGCAAGCTGCTATTTATGTTATCATTGATAATAATTAAATGTGTTGTTTCACCGAAAGAATTCATAAATTACAGAAAATTACTGTAAATTAATTAATTATTGCAGCAGTGAACAATTGATTGGTAAACAAGTTTGCATTTGTGTTTGTTCAATAAAATTTATATCACTGGAAATTTATGTTTGTTAATTAAAGCACACTTGGAGTCAGATCTGTAATTGTTAATTTATTATTTCACCGACAAACTTCAACATATGTTTTAGTCATTTGTGGAATAAATTTGGAATTAATTAATACTATTGTTTCAATTAATGCTTTTCAATCCACTTTCAATTCAGCTAATATTATTATAAAAAGAATTTATATATTACAATAATGACTTTTCGGCTTTTCGAAAACTAGGATTCTTGCCAGCATAAGAAATTATACCATTTAAATCCTTCTTCTAAATTCGACTTTAGAGGTCCCAACAAATTATTTTATCACTTTACGAAATTTCTCCACTTTCGAGTTCTGCTTTTATATTTTCTGTGCTGATCTCAAGTTTGAAAAAAAATCAAACTCGTTTACGAAAATTATTTATGTCAAGAGATCTACACGTATAAATTTATTAGATAAAATAAGAATAGGAATATTAATAGGAATTTCACATACTATTACTATACATAGATATTACATTCTAAAGTAGAGTTCTTCAACTTCAGTTCCGAATATCTTTCTGTTTCTTAAAGTTCTGAGAGAATCCCAAAATATTATATGTATGAAATTGTGCATTCAATAAAATCCAACATTTTTGAAAATTTGGCTTGGTGGAAAACATATTCTTTATTCTCAATAAGTAAAATTGTAAATTTCCATTTAAAACGAAAGCTCAAAGCCTATTTCACTATGAAACCTAAAGAATTATTTTAAATTATGGTTACATGAGTAACTTCCTTGGGTAAAGGGGTTTAAATAGTGTTGTTGGGGTTTCGGTGAATTTGAATATGATATATTGTCAATCTGACTCCAATCGTGATTTTAAACAACAGTAATAAACTCCAAACGATATACACTTTATTGATTAATACAATTTATCTCAACTTTAAAATGACACAAAAAATTATTTATTACAGTCACGACTTGGTGCTTATTACTACCCTTCGGGAAGAATAGCACTTTTCGGATCAATTGGATTTCACAATCACTTGACTACTATGACGGGTTTCTGAGATCGGTAACTCTGATTTAGTTGCTTTGCTTTAACTTCGCTTAATTTCTGTTTCAAATTTCTGTTTTCCTTGATTTCAACTTCTAGTTTTCTCCAAATTTCTCTTTAATACCTTTCTTCAATAATTTTCTCCTTTTAATTCTTAGTCAAATTTCTCTCTCTAGTCTCTTTTTCTCTTTTTGATTCCAGTTGTGCTTCCTTTTTATACTACGTCATCCAATAATACTTACTGATGTCAAATAGAATTTCCAACATCTTTTACCTCTAATTCCATTTGGACCTCTATAATCACTGACAGCTGTCCAGATAAATCATTTTTAGAGATGCCCATTACCGGATTCCCAAACAATATTCCTTCCCTTATCTTGAAAGGGCTTTCGAAATAATGTGCAAATTTTTGCTTTTGTTTTTGTTTTCCTAAAATTGCACTCGTTAATTGTAAATGACCTTCTTTTATTCAATTGTCTGTTTTTATTGATTTTCTCTTATTCCCTTCTCGTTATTCGACATTTCTTTTTCATTCCCTTTTATTAAGCTCCAGAACCACATCTTAATCACTTATCATTGTTTCCCCCAATCATTTTACATGTTTATAATTTTATTTTACTCTATTATTTATGTATTTTCAACGGTATGGGAAGATTGATTTTTTTAATATTTGATAATTCTAAATTAAAATTTTTTTTATTTGATGATAATTCAAAATTATTTTTAATATTATTCATTATTATCACTGTGAACTCAATGAGGCCAATGGCGATCCGACCAAAGAACTCTTCATCAAAGAGTTGGTTGAGTTAGCGTGATCTTCGTGATGATTCTAGGGATATATGAGACTGAGACTGTCGATGTCAATTGCAGGAAGGAAAAAAATTAACTACCAGTCCAACGGAAAGCGGGCGTCATGAACGTGTTTTCAACAATGATCCTGAAAAACTGCTAAGCTCAAAATAAACAAAAATGTGAATGATATTTCGATTGGATCTTTTAATTTGCGTCGGAATTCTTCGGTACCAATTAACAATGAAAATCGAGATTTTGGTGTTTTGATCTATTGAAAAATCGTATTTGTCACGTTTTGAAAAGAAGCTTTAGAATGAATAAAAAGAATTACATAGAAATCTGTTGAAGAAAGCGAATAAACAAACAGTTACATGTTATAAAAGAATAATGTCAGAAAATAATGCTAAAAATTCAGTTATAAATCATAATAATTTAGATAATAATAAAAATAATTGATTCCTTGTGTCAATTTGCAAAATAACTATTTATTTCAATTAATTTAAACAATGAAAATATAATAAAAAGGCAAATTAATTTTTAATTCAAAATTAATTAAAAGTAAATCAAACTCGACTAGCAAATATTTAATAAATAAACTTAATTTTATTACTATTAAACATTAATTTGAATTTTATTCAGTTTAAAATAAAATTTAATTCAATAAAACACCTTAAATTATTAATGAAGTTCTTACTTAATTATTAAATCAATTTTCATTAGAATTCTAGTAAAAAACAGATTTATTAACTTTTGTCAACCCGTAACAACAGCAATGCACATAAATTGAATTTATAAGTCTGATTTGTTTAAATAAATCAGTCAAATCATTGTAATAAAAACAACTAGACTCAAAATTGCACATTTAATAATTATTATATTAAATTTATTATTAATAATAATTTTATAATTATAGATTCACTACTAGGATTTTCTCATAAAGAAATAAAATCGCAAAATGCAAATCCTTTAAAAAGCGAAACTGAAAGTCGAACTAATTGGTCAATTTTAATCAGGAAAAATTAGCGATAAAGCAAAATGAAAGACGAACAAAAAACTAAACAATTAGAAATCTTTCGAATTAGCCTAGCGAATGCAAATTAATTCTTAATTTAATTCAAAGATCTTTTATAGAATCAATAATATTCTAATTATTTTTTACATTAGTTCCTCCACGACCTACTAACGAAGTTTCAATTATTCTTCTTCCTTTCTGTGGTTCATTTTGATTATTTTTTAATTAATTTGATTAATTTAAACAATTTTTTGTTTTTTTTATAGTTGCATAAATTGAGATATAGAGAGAGAAAGGTTTCACAATCTGTTGCAAATTCTCCCGACATCCCGACTAGCCTTAAGAAATCGAGAGAGTAGAGAAATTTTACACCACTTAAGAGTAAATGGGCAACGATATTCTATGGGCTTCTTTAATGTCAATTCCTCTGTCCTGTTCTCGCAAAATTTTCTTTGTTCATACTAAACACTTCTCTGATCAAAACGTACTTCCGTTACTAGATAAAAAACGACCCCTAGAATTAATGAAAACGAATTGAATCATCGCTTATTACAAAATGCTCAATTAATTCCAAAACTATAGGCGGAAATTTCTGTAGACTTTACCGGATATTTTAGAAGAGTGCTCTTTCTCTAGAGACTTACTCGCAATAAGCTCAGTGATTATTGGAGCATTGCATACTTATTAAGAGAAATAAAAATGAATTTAAGTTATCTTTAAATGGTAATTATGTTTTCTTTATTTTTTTTTATTATTTCAATATATCTCAAACTACTTTAAAAAACTATAACTTGTAATTTTTTTAATAAAAATATAAAATTTATAATTATTTAAACTTTTATTTAGGTGAAAACTAATACTTATTATATTTAATTTCAATAACTATATTAATTATTAATTAATCAACATCTTTATTGTTTTCAATTATTTTCAATTATTTAAGTGAATAATTAAATGGCAATTAATAATAAATTTAGTCTATAAAAAATGCAAATATGTATTTTTTTATGTTGTATTTTATATTTTAATTGTACTCTGAAAACATGTTTGTTAGTTTTTATAATAAATTTAATTTTCTTAATTTGTTTTAATCTGTTCAGGTTAATATATAACTATTTATTTATGTTTTAGGTTACTTTGCACCATCAAAATTTACTAAGCATACTTCTAAAATCTCGAAAAATAAAGATTATAGCATTAATTTATGTTTACAAAATAATATTTATTATAGTTAAATCAACAATTAAGAAGTAAAAATTTGTGCAATGAAAAAGATTTGTAAATACTACATTAAGTAATGAAATTATTTAAAAGCGTCCTTAAACGAACCTTTTACTACATATTTCGACAGTTTTCTTGTCAACATCAGATAAATTTGACGGAAAAAAGCTATAAACATTAGGGATTTAATAAATAAAATACTGAAATATTATTATTATTTTTAGAAATTTTCAATTTTATTTAAATAATCAATTGTTTTTCAACTTAAACTATTTTCAAAAATTAATGTTTAAATATTTTTTAAAAATATAGTCAATTTACACACAAAATAATTTGAATTTTTTAAAACCTATAAATTAAAAAAAATTTAATGTTAATGATGTTAACACGTGCGTTTTCAATGTTTTATAAGATTTTGAATTAAGATTGTGGATATTTGGATTGAAGTTGTTGTTTTCAAATGTAAATAATGGTTAAATTATTAAAATTGAATAATTTTACTTTTTTAAAAATAATTTAAATTTATAAATTGTAAACAAATATTATTTTGTGTAAGGCTACTTAGGATTTTATAAGCTTTCAAATTACAATGTCATTTTTAGCAAATTATGAAACTATTAAAGCCAATGATAAAAAATATAATAATTTATATTACAAGTAACATAAAAATATTTTCTACATAACGCACGTATATTAAATCTTCGAACGTAAGCATTTTTGATTTTTTTGTTTGTTTCGTTCTTTGCAATAGATACACACACACACACACACATATATATATATATATATATATATATATATATATATATATAAGTACTAAATTCATCTGAATTGGCACACCATTTCATTCTTAATGTCTTTATCGTTATTGCATTTTCTTGCTCAATGCACAACGTTTTTGCTCGATCTTTATCTGGGATGGTTTTTAATATGTTGGCTGAGTTGGACATCCATTTTGTGCTCTTATTCACGCCTTTGCCCATATTCGGTTCAACTCATTTCGTAGTTGTACTCCCTCTTCCTCGGAATTTACAGAATCTCTCGTGCCTTCCATAAACACAGATAGACGTATAGCTTCTGTTGCATGGGAATTTTGTTCATCCAACGTTTTTGCATTCTCCTGTGTGACTAACTGTGCCAAAAATTGTCATGCGTTCAACCAGAAGATCAATCTGTTGAACTCGTATTTAACGACCTTCACATTCTTCTCTCATAAGAATCTGTGATACGACTTATCCTCGTCGGCTATGCGTACTTGCAGATACATTTGTGCGATATCACATACAATTGCAAACGCAAATTTTCTGAAACGTAGCAAAATATCAAAGGCATAATTCTGCAGCTTGGGCCCACATTCTACCTTGTCATTTAATCCTATTTCATTACATTTGGTAGCCGCATCGAATACATTTCGCACTTTCGTGGTATCTTTATCACGTCTAATGACAGGGAAATGAGGTAAAATCCATTCCTCGTCATTTACACTAGCACCCTCCTTAACCACCTAGATGTACAATTTCTTTAGATAGTCCTCAATTATGTCCTCATACTCTTCACGGATTCCCTTCTTTTCTAGTTTACGCTTTAAACTGCTTAGCCAAATTTTTGCAATTGCTTCACTTCCTGACATCGTCTTGGAAGAACATTTCCAAGGAACTTTGACTTCATAACGACCTTCAACCTTTTAAAACTTTCCTTGGTTCTTTCATAGATTTCCGAGTCCCTCTTTGACCATTATATTTCGTTCAATCCCATTTTATCTATTTTCCAAATTCTTTGTAATTGGCTCTCTAATACTTCGTTTTGACTAAAAAACGTTCTGATGAAATTGCTTTGGTGTTTTCATGGTCTTCCTACTGAGGCTGGTCCAACACAAGTCCACCCAAGTGGCGTCAATTTTGTAATAGTTTCTGCCATTTTCCCGTTAATTTCCTTCAAAGCTTGTTGTAATTCGAGATAATCAGCACCTATTAACACTTCAACCACTTTTTTTTCGTTCAGCATCGGAATGTTTCCATTTATCTTTTTTCCACCAATTGACCACTTGCATTTCTCCAAAAATACTAGCCACTGCTAAGGCTTCAAAATTTTTTTCATTTTTCCGTCATTGCTGGTCAATGTCATTTGTACCGATTTTGCCTTTATCCTTGGAACATGTCTCCCGATTACTCATACGGGAATGAATGTTTCCTTCCCAGTTAACTCCAACTCATCAGCGACACGTTGACTAATATAACTGGTAGAACTTGCATCATCCAACAGTGCAATTACTTTCCTCGTTAAACCGTTCTTGTATAGATAAATAGGAACCATTCTCTCCAACCATCTGTTGTGTGATGCAAGATCCATTGATGATATGATAAAAATTTGAGCAAGATATACTAATATTTAGGACTTGCCCAATACATTTTTAGTTTTTTGTTAGTTCGCCACTGTGGTTTTGAGTGCCGCGACATCTTTTTCCAACATGTAAACAAGAATGACGAGCAAACAAAGAATCTTTTTGCACATTTACAATTTATATTCAGCATTATGTTCATTGTAAATAAAATGCTGCGTTGATAGACAATTTACAAAAATATTTTTATTTATATTTTATGTCCAAAGAGTCAAATGTCATGATGTTTGCCTGTTGACGCATGCCGCAAATTCAGTTCATTCACTCGCAGAGTGTTTTATGCTGATGCTGGCTGTTGGATAGCTCCAGCCTTTGTTGGTTCAGCAAATTGCCTTCTGTGATGTTCAAACACTTGCAGAAGGTATTGCTTCTGCTATCCATTTTTTATGAGTGAAGAGTTGAACTCTTGCATTGAAACAACCTTACACTCTGCAAGGTCGTTAACTACCTTGATCGACCGGGCAACTTCCTCATTCTGCTGTAATCTTCATCATGCTCCTATTCACTTGGAAATCTACTGACATTCTAAGAATCTTGAAGAATCTTGCCGCTGCTGTCGTAACAAAATCATGAAGATCCATTTGGGAGGTTCCTCGGATCCCTTAATTCTATTCAGTGCTACAATCACCCATAGTTTTCGCCTACTGATACGCCGTCATCTAAGCACCCAAATCCTACCAACACTCCCGACAAGTACCACAAATGGTGATTGAATGCCGGGATGGTAACCTTGGCAACTTCATTGTTCTGATATGTGATAAACGTACACATCAGGGTCAGATCATTTCTTGGAGAAGTTGAAGATATCAGGCTTTCAAGCCAGTACTTGATGTATATAACAGTCACAAAGAGCGACACATTCTCCAGGTGATTCCAGATCCTACTAAAATACACACTCTTCCTTGAGTGTAAGAGCTAGGGCAACTCCCCTCATAATTGCTCTCCGACCTTTCTCTCATTGCGATTCCAGAAACAAATTATCCTTTTCTATCTTTATTACAGACATGGCATCACGATGAGCAAAGTCAAACAAGTTTTTCAGACTGTCCTGAAATGCTTCTTGGCTTGTCAGATTTGTAGCAGTATTAAGATTGATATGTTTTTAGTCCTTGCCACTCGATGTGTAGTTCTATCATATGTTCAATGATATGAGCTGGCGCTTTGGTTGGTATTCTTGCCATCTCACAGATTAGTAAAAACGCTGATGCAGTCTTGTCAACGCTGTCCTTCAATCCCATATTTTCAACGGTGTGGTAGTGGAACAGTATCTTAAAGACTTCTCCATGAAATGGAAATTTTGAAGTTTTGAAATAGTCATCTGTGACTCCAACCATTCAGACTGAAGTCACAGAATAAGTACATTTGCTGGTCATTATTATGTATAATTCAGAAAAACATATACAATACATAATTATAAATGTTTGATATTAGTTATTCACTATTCAGTGCTTTGGAAATAAAATATAATGAATGATAATTAGTTGAGTACATTAATATACATGCTCACAATATTGGCAGGCACTATATGATGTCTTTAAGAACTTTGTGGAAATATCATATTATGGATTATTTCGATATAAAATAAAATATCTAATGTAATGTAATCTTAAATAGAATTGCATAATTACTTGACTTTAGGCTATATCAAATTCTGAAAGCAGGCAAACTTGTAGCGCCAAAATAAATAATTTTAATTGAAAATGCAAAATGTTTATAAGTCACAGAAGATGGATGACTTAATTAAAGAAGTAGAACAAGAATATAACTTAATAAGTTCAGGCTAAGTAAGTAAGTACTAAGTAAATAACAAAATATTTAATATTTTAGTCAAAATACAAATTTTTTCAGATTTACATGTGCATTGCGCAGGTCCTAAATATGGCTCTATCTTCAAGATATTTTGACTGTAGAGTATCTAGATGGGACATCATCAAATGATTGATTGGAGAAAGGAAAAAAACGAACTTAAAAATTTTCGATTATGTATGTGACAACCATAATATTAAAAATCATTAAAAGAGGTTCTATACTTCTCAAAGTACGCCTGATCATCTTAATATCGTAGATTACTCTTCAATATAGTATAAGTATAAAACAATGATTCCTTGGTAGCAGCATAAAGTAATAAATCAGATAAGTGAATAACAAAATAAGCCCTTGTTATCCATAGAAACTGAAGAGGATTATTTAATAATCGAAACTTTTTCAAAAAATATAATTATTACTTCGCAGTAAAGGTTTATTTTGTTATTCACTTATCTGACTCTTCAATATATTACTCAAAATGTTTTATTAGAATGAAACTTCTTTCAGCAAGTGAATTGTTATGCAAAATGGATTTTTTGACAATGTCTCAAAAACATTCTTCATTCTCTTTGAGTACTTTCTAAAGATCTAACATTTTTCAAGCTTTTTAATTGAAAAGAAATAAATAAACATTTAACGTCAATCATATGTTTAAAAAGTCAAATATAATTAGTTGGTAGATGTGTCCCATTTGGCGCACCTTTTGGTATCCCCCCCCAAAAAAATAAAGCAAACTAAAATATAATGTAAACACAAAAAATTACAAAAATAATGAATAAGAACAAGAACGTATATAGGTATACATTTATTAATTCAATGAACAGTTGGCTGAGCTGTTGGATGATCTATTTGATAGGCTGTTGGATGTGCTGTTAGTAATCATGTGGAAAATTATTATCTTTATTCATTGCCAGTCTTAATCATATAATAAACGTATGCCAGACTTACATTCTTTTCTTCCCAAACCCTTTTATCCTCTTTGTTTATTAGTGCAACATTTGAAGTTTTAAAACTACAAAGTTGATGATTGTTTATACCAATACGAAATTGAGGTACAGAAAACGTAGTGTTTTTCTCGTAACAGTCCTTATAAGATTTATGAGTTAACGTTGTGTTCTTCAATGTCACTCCCTTAGCTTTTAGGCATTTTTATTTTCCTAGTAAACTAGAGCATTTGAGTCTAAGGAATACCCATTCGTCATAACCTTCTCTCTATCTTTCATCCTTGAATTTACGTATGACTGAATCGAGTTTTTTAGTATAAAGTGGGTGATTAGACAGATAATTAGAGGTATCCAAAAAATTATCCTTAACCATTTTAGACAAATGAATATCCAGTTTACAATTTTTGATTTCGAGAAAGAAAGAGTCAGTATTTCAAACAACAATATTAATCTCGCAGTTAAATTGATGTCGATACTTTTCTAAAAATGTGTACTGTAGCTCGTACATTCGAAGTTGGGACAAATCAAGTACCGATTGTCCTATATAACTCGGTCAATCTAAGCATACCGAGTCAGGATTTTACAAAGCAGCAATTAAATCATCAGCAATTTTGATACTTCTTTGAAAAGTTGGTTTAGAAGCATATGCAATCATCTTCTTTCTGTATTACATAATCTTAAATTCATTCTTTTTTCAGGTTTTCGACAGCTTTTCCTTACAAACTATTATTTAGGAGCTTATAATAATTTTTATCTAGCGTGTTTGTACTTTTTGCTTTTAATTCTGCATTGGTATCAAAGTAGTTTTTACAAATAGGAGACTGTTTAAATCTTACAAGTAGAGGGATATGAGGACTATGCCCGTGGATATTTGGCTTGAAAATTGCCCCGTGGATATTTGGCTTGAAAAAATCCCGAGACCCCCCCCTAAAAAAAATTTAGGGGGGAGGGAGTGTTAAATTTTATTTTAATTATTTGTTTTAATGAATGAAAAAAAAAAATTTTTTTTAATTATTTGTTTTAATGAATGAAAAAAAAATTTTTTTTAATTATTTGTTTTAATGATCAAATTTAAAATTTTTAAAAAAATTTTAATTAATGATAAAAAACTTTAAGTATTTTTTATCGATTTAAAAGCCTAAAAAATAAAAATTAGCTTAAATCGCCTATGATTGATCGTACTGATGATTATTTTCGAATAAAATTGGTTCAAACCCGAGAACCTAAAAATATTATATAAAAGCCTAAGTATTTTTTTCATTATCCATCAAAAATGGCTCAATTCGCCTGTCGACTAAAAAGCCTAAATATATTTGCTCGAATAAAAATCATTATTATTTTTATTTACTTTAATTATTTGTTTAAGTCAATAATAATATTTATTTATATTTTAATTATATTAAATTTAATTATTTGTTTAAGTCAATAATAATATTTATTTATATTTTAATTATATTATTATTTAATTATTTGTTTAAGTCAATAATATTATTAATTTATATTTTAATTATATTATTATTTAATTATTTGTTTAAGTCAATAATATTATTTATTTATATTTTAATTATATTATTATTAAATTTAATTGTTTGTTTTAATCAAGTCAATTATTTATTTTTTAAATAATATATTTTTAAATTAAATTGTTTGTTTTAATGAAGTGAATTAAATAATTATTTTTTATTTTCATTTAATTATATATTTTATATTATTATTATTATTATTATTATTATTATTTTATATCAATATTATTATTTTATTATTATTAACATTTTATTTGTTTTAATGAATGAAAAAAAAAAACTTTTAATCCATACAAATATTTTTATTGACAAGATTAAAAAAGATTAATTTTTATTTCAAATCAAAAATATCCGAGTAATATGTTTTACGCATTTCGGCCAACAATATATGGATTGTTTGATCACGTTTGAAATCGTGGCAACATGGACATCCATCTGAACATGATACTCTCATACTATCTTTACAAACGATGCAATTTGCAACACATCGGTCACCAGATCCCTAACGTTTTCATAGTGAATCTCGAGAAGTTCTTCAATGTTAATCCCTGTGAAATGATAAATTTTTGTTACGAGAAACTCTGGTGCGCAATAATCCAACGTATTTTTAATTCTTGGATAAAGTTCCTGGATTTTCTTTAAAATTACTTCAAAGAGATAAACTAAATAATAAAATAAAACACATATTTAAATATACATGATTTACCTTTTGACATTTTTTAATACTTAATAAATTAAACAAATTCAAACAAAATATTTATTAATTTATTAGCATAGTTATTTCTGATTTAATATTTTCCACATAATCATTATAATCCAAGGATTTTATTCCTAGTATTACTACTTTCCCACTTGAAAATATATTGACACATGATGGATTATATTTTTGAAGACGTAATGCTGGAAATATTTCTGGTTCAAATACACAATTCACCTTTCTTTGTAATTCATATAGATTTATAAATTTCCCAATATCGATTGTTACAGTGATTGATTGAATTTGTAAATCATGTATATTATATTTCAAATCCCCAGTTTTTAGAGGTTGCTTACATCCCATTACCCGACATTTCCCCGATCTGAAAAATATTATCGGATACTTACCTGATCGATCTACAACTTGTTGTGGTTTTCCAAATGGGAATTTCATATCAGGTATAGAATATCTTCCTTTATAATTTATATTACTCAACATTTTCAAATAATTTCAATTCAAGTAATTCTAAAAATTAAAACAAATATAAACAATTAAATAAATAATTATTAATAAAATGGAATTAAGAAATGATGCTGTATATCAAGTAGTTGGACCAAGTGGTTGTGGAAAGACTTTATTTGTATGCAATTTATTACAATCGAACTTGTTTAAATCAAAATTCAACAAAATATATTGGCATAGAGGAGCTGACGAAGAACATGGACTTACTCAAAATCAATTCTGTAAATTGAAAATGACAATAATTAAAGGGTTTGATAAAAATTGGTCATCTAGATTACATCAAGTCGATGTTATTATTATCGATGATCTATACCAGGAAGCTAATAAAGAAAAGGATTTTAATAATTTAGTTACAAACATTGCTCGACATATTGGTGTTACTGTTATTTTCAATACTCAAAATTTGTTTCATCAAGGGGGCGGTCATAGAACTCTATTTTAAATGTACAATAGTTGATTATATTTAAAACCTATCGAGATACAACAATTATAGATTTTCTTGCTAGACAAGCTTATCCCAATGATAGAAAACTTTTAATTGATTCGTTTCAAGATGCAACAAAAGTTCCCCACGGATATTTGTTCTTTGACTTTACCCAATAATGTCCAGATGAATTACGTATTAGAACTGATATTTTCAATGAGAAAGGTGTTATGATTTATAAACAAAATTGAAATCTGAAAATAATTACTTGAAATGACGTTTAAAAAAGTTATTTTTCAACGTGAAAAATTAACAAAGAAAAAAGTTACAAAGAAAAGGGTTACTAAACGTAAAATAATAAAAACGATTGTTAAAGATAAAAAGTGGATTAAAATATAAAAAAACAACTAGATGAAAAAAAATATTTAATATGAGAGTTGAATGTAGTCTACCATACTTCAATGCTTTGATGAAGGCTCCTAATAATAAAAGAATCAATATTTTACAGAATTTTCCTTCATTTGTTATAGATAACCTATTTGAAGTTATTGTTAATGTAGTTCATGGTAATGTAAGCATTACTAAAGCTAAAAAACATCTATTACAAAAACATAAAAGATCACTTTTATCTTTAGTAAACACTAAGAATCGTCGTCTGATGCGAAAAATAATATATAAACAAAATGGTGGATTTTTGGGGGCATTAATTCCAATAGCATTATCTGCATTAAGCACAATTTCATCATTAATTTTTTAATGGGTACCAAGAATTCATTACCGGATAAACATAATTTAGATTTAAATATTTTGACAACTTGTTGTAATAATGAAGGAAACATTAACCAAAAATCGAAACACAGTGAAAATGCTCGAAAATGTATGGACAGACCCAAAACACCCGCTGATTTGGGTGGTTTAAGAAAACTGGCAAAGGAAGTAGTTAATTCAAAGAAAGAAACTCAGAATTGGTTATCTTGGCAAATATCGTATAGTTTAAATAAACCAATGTTGAAGAAATTCAAAACCCGTTCTTATAAAACAATAGGAGTTGATGATTTATGGCAAATGAATTTGATGGAAATGATACCATTCTCTAAAATTAATAAGGGATACAAAAATATTTTGACATGTGTTTATATATTTAGTCGATTCGCTCGTGCTATTCCAACAAAAACCAAAGCGGCCAATGAAATGGGTGAAGCAATTATTATTTAGTGAAGAAATTATTTATTGATGGCAAGCCTCGTAATTTACAAACTGATTTGGGTATGCAATAAATTAAATAAATTAAATTAAATTTATTTTTAGCTAAAGAACTTTATAATAGTAAAGTTAAAGAAATTATCAAAGGAATAAATAAAATAACTCTGTATTTTCTCAATTTAAAGCTCCCCACGTGAAAGATTTAGTCGAACTCAAAGAGATCGCTTGAAAAAATATTTCGTATATAAAGGAAATAAAACCTGGATAAAAGTTTTACAGAAAGAAATTTATAGCTACAATTATTCGCCACATAGGGGTTTAAATGGAATGCGACCAATTGATCTTTATTCAACGAATAATATGGATAATTGGATATCACAACAGTCTGATTCTATCATTAAAAAGCCTAAATATAAAGTGGGTAATCACGTTAGAATAAGTAAATCAGTGTTTCTCCATTCATCAAGAATTTCTACAACAATTGAAGCAACAAAGTGTTTCAAATGTCAGAAATTGATACGAATCAGAATCCTGTAATGTACTTTATCAAAGATGAGGAAATCAATCAAGTTAGTGTAAAATTCTACGAACAGGAACTCCAAGTTATAGAAGTCCCTACTGTATTTAGAATTCAAAAGATATTAAAAACCAAGAATGTTGGTAAATATAAACAATACTATGTTAAATGGCATGGATATTAAACTCCAACTTGGATATCTGAAAATCAATTAATTAAATAAATATTATGAAAGAAAACCAGTTTTATATGATTTTACCTAGTAATAGTTGTCCTCTTATTTTTCCTAATAATGAAGCTAGTAATTTTAATGTCGAATTTCAAAATCCTATTTACTTGGATGGTGAGTGGGAAGTTGCTTTGATTGATTTTACTTTTGTGTATAAAACATTTCCGTTTTATAGTAATTCTTACCTAAGTTATGAAACGATGAAGAGTGGTACTGAAGTAAAATATTTGAAAATAAATAATCAAAATGAAACTTATGAATTAATAAATTCTAAACATACCCCTGATGTCGATGTTTTTATTGAAAATTATGAGAACTTGGTTATTGTCTGTCCACATGTTCCATTTAAAGTAACATTCCCTGACATTCAACATGCGTTTAGTTTTTGATTAAAATCTATATCCGTCATTAATGAAGATGATCATTGTCGATTAAAATTACCAAAATTTACAGATGATGGTGTTATGGAACAATTCGGGATAATTATAAGTTATGAAGAAAAAACAATATTTGAAAAATATTTTGAAGATAATTTACTCATAAACACATTATCTGAATTACAAGGACATTTAATGTCATTTATTCCGTCTCCGTTTAAAGAACTAAAAATTGAAAACAATGAATTGGTTAAAATAAAACTTGCAGATAACATTTCAAAAATATATTTTGACAACAATTTAATCAAAACATTAGGATTAAATAAACAAACTTTTAGTGAAAAAGACATCGTTGGTAATAAAGTTCCAAGATTATTACATCATCATCAACAAATGTTCATTTATTCGAATATTATTGAACCAATAACTGTTGGAGATGTTAGAGTTCCTCTATTAAAATCTATTTGGGTTAAAAAACTATGAACAAGGGGAAATTGTACAATTAGAAATGAAGAATCCAATGTATTTACCAATTTCAACTTCAACTATAAACAACATTGAAATTAATATTCGCGATGATAGTGGAAAATTAATTAAATTTAGTAAAGATACCAAAACACATTTATCAATACATTTTAGAAAAATAAATGAATAAAGAATTTTACATAAATCTACCGAGTAATAGTTGTCTTCTTACTCATCCAAATAATAAAGCTGATAAATTTAATGTTGAATTTCAAAATCCTATTTACTTGGAAGGTGAATGGCAAGTTGCTCTGACCGATTTCACTTTTGTATAGTAAGAGTACATTACATACAAGTTATGAATATTTTTACTATAACGATGCAAATAATGAATATACAATTAGTCACGACTCTATATTTTATCTAGTATACATTGATGGAAATACTTTAAATATTAATTGTAAATATTTTCCATTTAAAATTTCATTTGATAGTATTGCAGAAGCTCAAAAATTAGGATTTAATAAAAAAGAAATAAATTTTATTGAAAACTTGAATCAAATTAAAATTCCTTCAAATAATCGTAAAATAAAGTTTGACACAATTCGATTAACTATAAATTATTTTTACGATGTCGAGTATACAGATAAATTTGAAGAAAATTTAATCATTACTAATTTATCACAAATAAATGATCAATTAATGACTTTTTATCCGCATCCATTTAAATCTTGCGAAATTGAACAAGGAAGATTAGTCAAAATTGAATTGGAAGATGATGTCAGTAAAGTTAAATTTAGTAAATTTTTGGCTCAAAGTTTGGGATTAAGTGAAGAATCATACTCAGAAAAAGTTATTGTTGGATTACGTTTACCAGAAATTTTGCAAAGTAATCAACAAATGATGATCTATACAAATATCATTGAACCTATTCTTGTTGGTGATGTTTTGATACCTCTATTGAAATGTGTATGGGTTGAAAAACATAAAAAGGATGATCTAGTTCAAATTATAGAGAAAACCCAATGTATTTGTCTGTATCATCAACATATATAAACAATATAGAAATCAATATTCGTGACGATAGTGGAAAATATATATTTGGTAAAGAAGATAAAACTTTTCTTACATTACATTTTCGTAAAATAAATGAGTAATCCTGACATTGTAAATTTTTATAGTAGTACTCAATCTGGTGGAGAATTACCATATTTTATAGGTAAACAATATGGAACCGGTTGGTTGAAAACAATAGGTAGATTTGCATTACCTATTCTTAGACGTATAGGCAATTTCGGTATGAAAACGGCAAATGACGTAATAAATAATAATTCTGATTTTTTACCTGCTTTAAAATCAAATGCAATATCTGAATTTAAAGAATCTTTACCTAGTGTTATGCAAACTTTACCTAGTGTTATTAATAAAGTAAGTGATGTATTTAATCATGAAAATGAACAAAAAGGAGGGACACTTAAGCGTAGAAAGATTATGAAGAAACATATAAACAAAAGAATGAGAGGATTCGGAACTATATTTGAAAAATGATTAGTGCAAAATCTGAATTATGTCTTTTTGATAGACCATCCCCTCAAGCCGTGATTGAACATGGTTCATTTGAAGATATTTTCCCAATGAATTCAATAACTGATGCTGGTACCTCTTCGATTCAATTTTACATTAACGGATCACAAACAAATATTTAGATTTGAACGATACTTTGTTATATATTCAGTTGAAAGTTGTAAATAGCTTAGGTGAAAATATTACACAAGAAGCTGACGTAACAGCAAACAATTTCTTTTTTCAAACTCTTTTTTAAAGACGCTGAATTAGTTTTTAATTCTACTAAAATTGAAGGAGCAAATGATAGTTTTGCACACAAATCTCTAATTGAAACTATTATAAATTATAATCAAGATACTAAACATACATCTTTAGGGGGAATGGGTTACACTGAACATGATCTTATGCGAAAAACATGGATTGCAAATCAAAAGCATTTTCATTATGTTCACCACTCCAATTTGATTTCTTTGATCAACCCAAATATTTGTTACCAGGTGTTAGTGTCCAAATTAAATTAACAAGAACAAATCCAGAAAAAAGTCTGACATGTACTAAATTTGTACCTAAAATAGTATTGCTAGATGCAAATTAATGGTTAGAAGAGTTCGTGTTGAACCTTCTGTTTTAGCGGGTCATCAAATAGGTCTTGCTACAAGAAATGCAATTTATCCAATGCGAAGCAAAGAAGTTGTTGAATTTTCTTTACCTATTGGATCTTCTTCTTTTTATAAGGAACAAATATTTGGTGATAGGCGATTACCTAATTTTATCCTTGTAACTTTCCAGGGAAATAAAAGATTTAGTGGTTCGTTTTTAGATACATTTACTATGTTTGATCACTTTAACGTTAAGTCAATAACTTTAAGTAAAGGAAGTGATTATCGTGAAAAATATAGTCAAGATTTTGAAAATGATAATTATAGTACAAGTTATATGCAAAGTATTGTTAGGAATATGGGATATCTTAATAAAATTGTGGTATCAGTATGTCAGATTTTAGAAATAAGTATCCATTCTTTACATTCGTATTGGCTCCAGATTTCGATCTTAACCAAAGTCAGTTACCACAAAGTGGAAATTTAAGATTAGATATAAAGTTTGGATCACCTCTAACTGAATCTGTTACGGTAATTGTATATGGGGTTTTTGAAAAGGAGATTCAAATTACTTCCAATCGAACAGTATTAGTTTGAACTATAAACCAGATTGAGATTTTTTAATTGTCAAGTATGAAGTAAGAATTTTTATTAATTATATATTTTTAAATTATTATTAGTTCTATTCAGATTGATTCTATTGGTAGAAAATTATTGGGAAAAGATTTTCTTGGAGTTTTCCCTCTAGATAAAATTCCATATATCGATGCTAACAAAGCTTTGATTGTAAATACTCAATCATCTAATCTCAGTGGCGAACATTGGCTTGCAATTTATGTAAAACCAAATAAAATAAATGTATTTGATCCAATGGGTTTCTATTATCCCCCTATATTAATTAATAAACTAGAATCAATGTTAATGCCAATTGAATACAATCGAATTCGTTATCAAAATCCGATGACAAAAACATGTGGACAGCATTGTTTAGCTTGGTTAAAAACAATGAAAAAATAAATGAATTTATTGAATAAAGTTTCTTTTCAAAATGGTTTTTTTTTAATTAAAAATGTAATGAAAGATGCATTATGTAATATTCCTTTTAAAGGATTAAGTTCAGAGGATTATATGTATTTAAATGTTTTTGATGTTATGTAATTAAGTGTGTTTTATAAACTAAATTTTAATTGGTCCATCATGTAATCACTTACATGTTTGTTAATATATAACTGAATGCATTTTTTAAAAAATTCACTTTTATCAAATACCAAACTTTAGTAAGTTTTTTATCATATATTTAATTATTTTTATTTTTCTTTTTAGAAAATGGAATCTATCAATAATATAATTCAAGAATTAAAATCGTTAATAAAAATTACCAACAAAAATGTTAAAACTCAGAGTCGCAAAAGTAAAAGAGTTAAATGTAAGTACTATTAAATTTTTACTATTATAAAATGATAATTTTTGAATTAAATTTAATATTAACATTTTATTAATTTAAACACAAAAATTAAAAATAATATGATAAAAAACTATGACGAATAAAGTTAAATAAATTTTCCAAATAATTTTCCAAATTGGTCGAATAGTCTGGTTTCCTTCTTTATATCCTTGAATTCTTATTTTAATCATAAAATGTTCATTTTCTTTTTTATTTTCATAATTACATTCTTTTTCACAATTCATAAAAGTGAATTGTTCATTAAAACTAATATCTTTGTTGATGGCTCGTAATAACTCTGTTATATTTTTTCGATCAATTTCACCAACTTTCATATTATATAGGCTTTGTTTCAATGTTGTTGGTTCCTATTAAAATTTATTAATAATATTACTTTTAATAAAAATACTTACTCTAAATGAATAGATGATTGGAAATTTTAAATATTCCATTGAATATTGTAAATACATTACTGGTAAATTTCTGCTTAAACTGATAGCATTTATGGAATTTTCCTCAAGAATTAACTTGATAGCTTCTTTTCTAACCGAGGTTTCTATAAAAAACAATTAGTGAATAATTACATAATATAAAAACCATTTACTTTTATTCATTTTATGATTTTAAACTATTTTAAACTACTTATATAAGATTTTCAAAATAAAATTAACCAATCAAATTCATTTATTCATTGTGTGTAAAATTAATTTAATGTTTAGTGATTTATTTTAACGATTTTTAATGATTTATTTTAATGATTTTATACTTATATATTTAAATTTTTCTTTTATTATAACAGGTAACCTTTACCCAAATTTTTGCAATTCTCCACAACATGATGGAAATTGTGATACGATTATGGAGAATTATTATTCTCATACCTATAATCACATCACCTATTTTATTTGCCCCACGTGTAAAACAACCCATAAAATAAATTATACCGACTTTTATTTAAAGCATAAGGAACATTTAACACAGTTTAACTGTAAGCGAAAATATATTTTTAAATTACCATTGAATGATAATAATAATAATAATAATAATAATAATAATAATAATAATAATAATAATAATAATAATAATAATAATAATAATAATAATATTACAAAAAATAAAAGAAAAACAAATAATAATATTAATAATCCACGCTCTTCGAAAGTTCCTAAAGTTATAGAAACTATCATACTTTCAGACTCTGACGAATCAAAGACGGATGATGATGTAATAATCATTTCTGATTCAGATGATGTTTTTCCTGTTGATATTCCTTCTGTTAATCAATATGGTGGCTCGATAGCACCTATTTTTAATTTTGATTTAAATCAATCACATGCCATTGTTAGAATGGATGTTTCGAATTTAAATTTAAGGTTAATTACAGTACCCACACAGTTAATTAATAAATTAAATAATGTTATCAATCAAATGGGATCTGTTAAGATTCAATTTTGTATTGATGTAGAGTTTGAAAAAGATGGAGAATTTCAATCTTTCATCATTTCAAACTCTGCCAGAATAATGAATGATTCATTTTTAGATGAAGGTGCTACTCTTCTTGACGAAAAAATAACATTAATTAATGATAAAGGTAGTAACTGGGTTATAAATAAAATAAAAGAAATTCATTTTGTTCTTACCAAGTTTTCACAAATAAATCGGCTGAGTGGTCATGGATTTATTCCAACACCATTATCATTATTAAATAAACATTGTACTGTAAATGTTGCTAATTCCGATAATTTATGCTTCATTTACAGTATTTTAGCTATTTTAAATCATGAAAATATAGGTAACCATCATAGAAATGAAACCTTTAGCTACAACACATCTGAGCTTGACTTTTCACCTTCGGATTTACCTATGAAACTTTGTGACATTCCAAAATTTGAAGCTAAAAATCAAAATCTTTCAATTAATGTTCTTACGTATGATGAAAATAATTTAATTAATGATTTTTCTAACCCTGAAGTTTTCAAACACCCTTATGTCGAAATAATTCATCGTTCTAAAGTTGTTGGGGGACAACCCATTAATTTAATTTTATTAGAAAGCCTTGATTCCTATCATTATATCGCTGTTACTAAATTAGATAGGCTTTTAAATTATAGGAATCATTCTTTTACTGATACTAGAGTTCAAAGTATATGGTGCCATCGATGTCTAAATGGTTTTCGCAATATAATTTCATTAAATAAACATAAAGGGTTGTGTGATAAAAATCAATTAGGCACAACTCTTTATACTTTACCTTTAAATAAAAACTTGGAATTTAAGAATTGGGCTAAAACTGTTACTCCTCCTTTCGTCCTTTACGCTGATTTTGAGGCTATCTTACTTTCAGATGATATACATTTTCAAATACATATGCCGATTTCAGCCGGTTTACTTTTAATTAACAATTTACAGGTGAAAAATCATACAAGAGTTTCCTGGGTGATGATTGTGTAGTTAATTTTCTACAAGAAATAAATAATATTTCAATTAATACTGTTTTACCCTTTTATCAAAATAATTATAAAAAGAAAATAATATTAACTGACTCAGACATTCTTTCGTTTTTCTTCGGCAACTTGTTGTTATTTGTGTAATAAGATTTTATCAGTACCGGTTAAGGACCATGATCACTTTACTGGAAAATATTTGGGAGCAGCTTGTTCAAAATGTAATATTTCTCGACAAATAATGTTTGAATTTCCAGTTGTTTTTCATAATTTGAGAGGGTATGATCTTCACCATATCCTCAAGTATGGTATGAGTGATTTTAAAATGTGGGAAATAAGTTGTATTCCTGTAACAAGTGAAAAGTTTCTTTCTTTGTCAGCAAGAATCAGTGGATTAACTGTAAAATTCATTGATTCTTGTCAATTTATTAATAGTTCATTAAGTAATGCAGTTAAAAAATTGACAACTCTTCCTTTAACTCGTTCGGAATTTGTAGGTAGTATTATCGATACTAAAGGCATTTTCCCTTATAACTTTGCAACTTCTCAAGAAGTGTTAGAAACTACATATGAACTTCCACCGATTTGGGAAGATGTAACTGAAGCCGAATATAGTAAGGCTCAATCTATTTGGGAAGAAACCAATTGTAACTCTTTACTAGATTATATGATGGTTTACCTCAAACTTGATGTTTTTCTTTTGGCTGACTTTTTTCAGCAATTTCGTTCAAAGTCATTAACTCCTAACCGATTGGAACCACTTAACTTTTATGGAATTCCCGGTATGTCTTGGGCATCGGCTCTTATGACTCTTGATGAACCAATTGAACTTCTCACTGATATGGAGATGTATAATTTTTTCGAAGGGGGAATCCGTGGAGGATTAACCTTTGTTAATAAACATCACGTAGTATCTGATGACAACACCGAACTGCTTTACATTGACATCAATAATCTCTATGGTTGGGCTTTAAGTCAACCATTACCATATGGAAATTTTGAATGGGTCACTGATACTAATCAATTAAATAATTTAATTAGTTTTTTGAATAAGGATCTTGAATCACTGTCATTTGCTGTCACATTTGAAGTAGATTTAGAAATCCCAACATTTCTTCATGATAAACTTAATGATTTTCCAGTAGCTGCTGAAAAGATGTGCGCTCCGGGTTCTAAGGTTGAGAAGTTAATGCTAACGCATTATCCAAAGAAGAATTATGTTCTTCATTGGAGACTTTTGCAGCTTTTTGTTTCTTTACAAATTAAAATTACACATGTACATAGAGCTATTAAATATAATCAAAAATCAATATTTAAAAAGTATATAGACACTAACACACAACTTAGAGCGCAATCAACCAATGACTTAGATAAAAACTATTATAAACTTTTAAATAATAGCCTCTACGGAAAAACAGTTGAAAATCTTAAAAAAACGAATTAATTTAAGATTATGTAATTCTGCAAACAAATTAATTAATTATTGCTCAAAACCAACTTTTCGAAAATCATTTAAAATCGACAATGATTTGGTCTCTGTGTTATTAAATAAGGAATCGGTGTGTTTAGATCGACCGAGTTACATTGGACAAACTGTACTCGATTTATCTAAACTTAGGATGTATCAATTGCAATATATAGAGTTAGAAAAATATCGAAACGAATTCACTTGTGAAATTAATATAGTTGCTGGGGACACTGATTCCTTTTTTCTAGAAATTAAGAATTGTAAGTTAGACATTCTTTTATCTGCTATGGTTCGTGATAATCTCCTCGATACTTCTAATTATGACCCAAAACATCCCTTGTATAGTAGGAATCTTGATTCTGTCATTGGAAAGTTCAAAGACGAGAATAAAGGACTTAAATACAAGGAGTGGGTGTTTCTTCGTCCAAAATGTTATAGCCTCTTGTCTGAAGTTGAAAGTATCAAAGCTAAGGGTATAACATTGAAGGGTACTGACTTAAAACATAAGTCATACCTAGATTGCTATAACAAAAACTTAATTTTTTCTGTAAAAAAAAACATCAATTATTTACAATTAAAAACAGTAAAACTGCATTAACAAATAAGGATGATAAAAGGGTTTGGGTGGGGAAAAATATAAGTGTGGCATATGGTCATTATAGAGGAGGTGATGTGGTTTTAGGTAACAGTCCAGAAGAATTTTCAGAGTTTAATGAAGAATATGACGATTATGAAGAATTTTGAATGAATAAATTATTTGAAAATATTCTTTGTTTTTGTATATTTTTGTTGATGTTTATAATTTTTATGTTTTTAAGTTAGTATAATTTTTTATTAAGTATTAAAATATGTCAAAAGGTAAATCCATATATTGTTGGCCGAAATGCGTAAAACATATTACTCGGATATTTTTGATTTGAAATAAAAATTAATCTTTTTTAATCTTGTCAATAAAAATATTTGTATGGATTAAAAGTTTTTTTTTTTTTTTTTTTCATTCATTAAAACAAATAAAATGTTAATAATAATAAAATAATAATATTGATATAAAATAATAATAATAATAATAATAATATAAAATATATAATTAAATGAAAATAAAAAATAATTATTTAATTCACTTCATTAAAACAAACAATTTAATTTAAAAATATATTATTTAAAAAATAAATAATTGACTTGATTAAAACAAACAATTAAATTTAATAATAATATAATTAAAATATAAATAAATAATATTATTGACTTAAACAAATAATTAAATAATAATATAATTAAAATATAAATTAATAATATTATTGACTTAAACAAATAATTAAATAATAATATAATTAAAATATAAATAAATATTATTATTGACTTAAACAAATAATTAAATTTAATATAATTAAAATATAAATAAATAATATTATTGACTTAAACAAATAATTAAATTTAATATAATTAAAATATAAATAAATATTATTATTGACTTAAACAAATAATTAAAGTAAATAAAAATAATAATGATTTTTATTCGAGCAAATATATTTAGGCTTTTTAGTCGACAGGCGAATTGAGCCATTTTTGATGGATAATGAAAAAAATACTTAGGCTTTTATATAATATTTTTAGGTTCTCAGGTTTGAACCAATTTTATTCGAAAATAATCATCAGTACGATCAATCATAGGCGATTTAAGCCAATTTTTATTTTTTAGGCTTTTAAATCGATAATGAATTAAAAAAATCATGAATTAAAATTTTTTAAAAATTTTAAATTTGATCATTAAAACAAATAATTAAAAAAAAAATTTTTTTCATTCATTAAAACAAATAATTAAAAAAAAAATTTTTTTTTAAGGGGGGGTATCTCGGGATTTTTTCAAGCCAAATATTCACGGGGCAATTTTCAAGCCAAATATCCACGGGGCATAGTCCTCATATCCCTCTACTCTTACATATCTATTCACATGAGTAACCTTAATACCAAGAGACAAGTATAATTTCATTAAACGCCAATAAATCACATAATTTTTTTTGGGTAATTAGTCAATAACAATTTTTCAACCTTAGATCCCTCATGTTTCATTTTCTCAGCAGCAATAGGAAAGTCGTCTAACTTATCGTGAAGATCAGAAGGACTTTGAAGATCTACTTCAAGAGTATACCCATACGACAAAGATTCAAGATTTAAAGAAAAACAATCAGACAATATTGAATCAAATTCATCAAGTATCCAACAGAATTTGGTTGGTTACCAATTTAATCCGCCGGCGATTAAATTACGTAATTAATCTCTAATTATCTTGAGTATGTAATCAAGATAATTAATTTTTGTGTCCGCAACTTTTTTGGTATTTATTTTAGAACTTTTTGGCGAATTTTAAAAAATTCAAATTTGGCGCAAACTTTCAAATTAAAATTTTTCCAAATAATATTTTTAAATTTTCAAAAATTTTAAAATTATTTTTGAATTTTTCGAGCATAACACGGGAAGGGTTATGGTGCACATTGCCACTAACTACCTACTCATCAGTTTATTTTATATCTATACATTTAGTTTCTTTGAAATTTAAATGTAATTTTTTTAAACTAAATTATGAATTTTTAGTAACATAAATTTATAATAAAATAAATTGTAAAAGTAATTGTTTTTGAAAAAATTTTAAAAGATAAAAATGAAAGAAATTTTTAAGAAATAAATTTTACAGAATAAATTTAAAATTAAAAGAATAAATCTTTTAGGATTAAATTTTCAGTAGAATAATTTTTAAAATGAATTAAATTTTTTAACTAAAGTAATTCTATTTTAAATAAAATTTTTAAGTAAAATACTTTTATAGATAAAACTGAAATAAGATTTTTAAGAAAAAATTTTACACTGAATAAATTTAAAATTAAATTTTTTAAACTCAAGAAAACAAAAGTTGGTCAAATGCAAAAGTTTAATTAATTTAAGCAATACATTTTAAAATTTTATTAATCTAACTAAAACTCAACGTATATAGAAGTATTAGGGCTTGATATAATTCGAAATGAAACAATAAAACTAGTAAAATCAATGAAAAACAAAACAAAAACATAATAGAATTGCAAAATTAATGAAACTTAATCAAAATATAAAATTATTTCCATGGAAAACGTATATGGTTAAACAATAAATCTTGAGACTAACACCGATATAATAATAGAAATTTAGCGAGGGACCCTAGAGAAAGTTAAAATCGAAAAAACTATCTAATTAAAATTAATTTATTTGGATGAATGTCGAAACTGAGGCATGTAGACGATCGAGTTGTATGGAAGCCCAGGAAAATATTAAAATGAGTTTATTTAATTTTTTGATAAGTGTCAAGTACGATTCCGATCTATTGTTTTATTTTGGAATTGATTACATTAGAACTTTGGGACCATTGGTGTAAACTAATTGAAATATTTTTTTCCTATATGATATAAAAACTGAGCTAATTGCCATTGCACCAAAGAAAAGTTAACGATTACCAGTCAAATAACAAACGACCTAAAGATTGGTCATAATAAAAAGAAAAGAACATACATATTAATAAAAATATTTGAGTTCGGAAAAAGCAATTTCTCCGTTGGTTACTTGCACTCATCAAACAAATAATTAACGAGAAAAAACTGTAAATAGATTGAGTTTTGTGTTGCACTTTTATTTAATACAGAGAACCACGAGGTGTCAGAACATTAAAAACAAAACAGCAATTAAAATATTTATTATTCATCAACATTTTCAGTTTTTGTCGACGCCTCCGATTGCTTGTTGTCATAATGTTTCGTGAAGTTTTCCACAATTTTCATTTCCGCTCTAACTCTTCTATGCTTAAACGTCTTCCCTTTAGAGCTCTTCAACGCCTCCTCACAGCAAGCCCGATCATCGTACATGAGCCTTGCCGATCCCATGAAATTCCCTTCGGCATTCTTGAGCATCTCCACGTAGCGGACGCCTGGGTAATGGGCTCTCAAATCATTAACTGTCGTGTCGAATGGCAAATTAAAAATGTTCAATACGAATTGTTTAATCGGTTGTTCCGGCTGTTTTTTCGTTTTGTTACCCACGTACTCCTCTACTGTGATCCTTTGATCACCGATAAGGAATTCCGTTCCCCCCTGGAGAACGGCATTGAAATCTTCTGCGGTTTTAAAATGAATCAAACATTCCTCAGAGGATTTACGTTGAAATTTAACTTTTGTCGCTGTTGGAAAGGCGATTTGCACTTGATGTTTGGTGACGTCCTTCGGGAGGTTCGACAGTTTCAGGGTGAAAACGTCGGGTCGTTGAGATTTGACGAGAAAAGATGCTTGGACTTTTTTATCACCGAATAATTTTTGATCCAGTAAATCAATACAAATTCTCGCTGATTGATTGTCAGTGAATTCAATAACAGCGGTTTTCTTTTCAGTGTTCAGAGTAATAGATTTGAGAGGTAAATCACCTAACTCTGAGGTAATGTCCTCTTCGCTGATTGTGACATCAAGATTTTTCAAGTGAATCGAATTCTCGCACAAATTCGATACTGATTTTACGTCTGATTTGTTTTCATTTAAGAGTTTGAAAATAAATAATTCATTGCTTTTATATTGAACACCTTGACAAACGTTAAAAAGTTTTTCCATATCCTTTTGTCTTTCAAAATTGACTATTGCAACAGAACCTGACATTACTAAGACGTTGTCAAAAGATATTCCATTTTCAAGTAAATGATTCTTTAAATCTTTAGGCGTAAGTGAAGAATCAATGTTTTCAATGAGAGTATAAGTCTTGGGAACTACGTGTTTTTCATCGCTTTTAAATTTTTTTACCAACGGCTCAATACTTTCATTGTCAGATTTCAATTTCTTTTTTTTAGGCTTTTCAGAGTTGGTTAAATCCGATGTTGTATCTTGTTCAGTTTCAGATTTTATAATTTTAACATTCTTGGATTTTTTCTTTTTACTTGACTCATTACTTTTTGCAATATCTAATGTAGATTGAGCTCCTTCATTCTGAATTATTTCAATTTGATTCTTTTCACATATTTTAATATTGTCCGTTAAGCTAGAAAGACCTTTGAATTCATTGCAAATATTTAGATTATCTTGATATTTCTTTTTTAGTTTTGGTTTTTCTACAATATTATTTGTCATTGAAATAATTAAATTCTAAAAATGTGATAATTTAAAATAATAAAGTTTAATACGAAATATTTAAACAATAAAGATGCAAATGAATTATAATTAAATAAAATTGACATTAATTTAAAATTAATATAAAATAGTTTTCGTATACAAGTATGATTTTTATTTACAATATTTCATTTCATAATATTTGTTTTTCAATCAATAGTGTTTTTTCATTTAATTTCATATTGCTGGACACCTGATTGGTAAAAGATATAAGATTTTCACGGTCACTTGCAAAGGATTCCCACCAGATGTGCGCACAAGAGATATAACCATTGGATACCCGTCAAAATGAAGTTAAAAATATATTTCAATGGGCGGTTTATAGTAAAAGGTGAGCCATACTACTACTTGGGTTCAAGAGCTAGAAAACCTTTGGGTTCACGAGCTACCATAGAAGTGATGGGCACCTGATGGGTAAAAGATATAAGATTTTTATAGTCACTTGCAAGTAATTCCCACCAGATGCGTGCACAAGAGATATAACAATTGAATACCAGTCATAATGACGTTAGAAATATATTTCAATGGTCGGTTTATAGTAAAAGGTGAGCCATACTACATGAGCCATACTACTACTTGGGTTCAAGAGCTACCATAGAAGGTATTCATGCTCATTTTAATTATCGGTTCCTCTGTTATTAATTTAATTGAAATAATATCGACCCCTTGATATTTTGGTTTACTTTTAATTAGCGGTTAAATTAAAATCGAAAGATGGGTAACATTTATGGGAGGTCTTTGGTAACTAATTTGAACCCCCCAAAAATAAAACCTTTTAACTTCGGAATCCAACCCCTTTTACCATCCTAAAATACGGTAAAATTCCTATTGGTCGACGTCGGAAATTTTTTAGTTTCCATTTTTAGAATTAAAAAAAAATTTTGTTTAATTTTAACACCACTACTTGGTGAGAGGTGAGATTTATGTAGGTCAATTATTATTGATTTATTTAAAAATTTCTTAGGTTTACGATTTCCACAATTTTCCACAAATTTGGAGTTTTTCTCAGATTATTTCCTTTTCGGTTCAAGTTCCATCTCCACGAAGTTGGAATTCTTAGTGGCAAGGTCGTGAATGACCGGTAAGATTAATATTTCATTTAGTAATATTATTATAGTGCTTCTAGAGCCGAATTCAATACTCAAAGCAAAAGGAAAATTTGAGACATTATTCGCATTTGGAATCAATAAGAAAATTAAACAAAATTTGAATTCAATACAAAATTTTATTGAATCTCAATGAAACGATTAATCTTTTTTGGAAATATAGTCGGTTCCTCTTGACCATCTTGGGCCAATATTGGAATTAAAGAGGTGGAAACTGTCACATTCTTTCATTGGAATTTACTCGCCTTTTCCTTCTCGTGGCAGCTTTGGCCACTATTTCTGATCATATTATTATTTTCTCTTATTTTTCTTTTGGTACATTATAAATAAATAATTGGCTCGATGATAATTGATTTTCATAGGGATTTAATGGAAAATTTGTTTCTTTTTTAATTCAAATGGCAATTGACCAGAAAATTCACTTGAAACTATGTATAAAAGATATCCATTTATTAACATGATGATTGACTTAATGTTGGGCCAGAACGTAAACGGCCTTGAAGAATGTTTAAATGGATCAGAAACACATACGCAAATACAACACGCAATTTAAATAAACCTATTGAAACACCAATTAAACCATATAAAATCTGAGAAATAAAAGAATTAAATATAAATTAACAAACATAAAAATAAATCAAAATAATAACAAAATGCACCAAGATCCGCACGATACCTACACAAATACAACAAGAGAACACAACAAATTCGACGAAATTGAAAAAATCAATTAAAGTTCATTAAAGTGAAAGTTAAATTGAAAATTTGAATTAGTAATAATTCAATAAAAATTCTAAATAAAAAATTAGTAAAATAAATCAAAAAAATAAAAAGATTAAATAATAGAATTTGCTAGAAAAATAACAAGGTCGAATTTTGTTTTACTACATCAAATTTCGCACACCAGAAAATTAGGTATATATACTGATCCATTTTCACATTAAAGTTAACCATTTTTGAAAACAAAACCGTTTTTCAAAACAAACCATTATTTGAAAACCATTTGAAATTATTTGTGAATCACTCGTGAAATCTTTAAAACCATTTTATAGATTATTCGAAGATTGTTCAATTTTATTTTGAATTTTTCAGAAACTCATTTTTAGGTGAGAAATATTTATGGTGGAACCCTCTTTCCACGCCCCGTTCCCTGCATCTCCATGGAGCTCTGCTCGGCGTCGGCGTGGGGAGAGCGGTATTTATGTTATTTTATGTTGAATTTTACATATTTTGGAATGGTGAAAAGGGTAATTATGTTATTGTCATTTATAATTAATAAATATTATTTACATAAATTATTTTATATGTTTTTATAAATTAAAATGTCGAAATTTTTCCGGCCCACAGCCGACACACAACGCAAAATAGTAAAATCTACATAGTGCAGATTCATGTAAGTGCGTGGAAAATCGCCAATGATATGTACCCGTGAAGACTCAGCGTGCGCAACGCAACGGTCGTAACGTCAATATTAATCCCTATAGCTGAATCGAGAAATAAGGAAGAAGTCTCTGGCTGCTTCCTCGTTTCTCAATTCTGAAAAATCGACTTAAATTATATTACACACGGCTCAAAATCACCACACCGAGTAGTCCAGTGGGCACTCATTAACTATAATATGAACATAAAAATGCGTCTAAGGTCAATTAAAGGAAGGTGACGGGAAGCTAAATGAAAAAATGGAATCGTTGTTATATGCTATAAAATCATGACCGTAATCGATATTATCTATCCTGATGTCAAATTAAAGTTCATAAACTTATTCGTGATTTCAGATTGTCTATAGTAACTTTATATTATGTAATCCATATTGATAACTCATTATCCGTACATCTTTTGTTAATGATAAACTCGTATTATGAACCTGCTATTCACCTGATTCATCACCAGTCCTTTTAGTAAT